>JARYHS010007364.1:0-40657 GCA_031002005.1 Vandiemenella viatica
TACCAAATGTCTGGTAGTTAAATTTCTTCGTCGAGATTTAAGAATACATGATACAAGAAGATAATAAATTTTAAAATAGCTACATGGCACCCGTGACAGGACTCTAGTTTGACGTATCAAGCGCATTTCCTTTGCCGCTTTTGCACGCTGGGTCCCTCTACGATACTTCTTCAAAATGAACCCTGCTTTGTGATCTGATACCAATTCATAACTAAAACTCTTTGCGTGCCAACGCCTTGTACGAACAGTGTCGACCAACTGTCGTCTATCGTTGTTAATCACCTCAATCTCTTTAACAACTTCAGTCTCACAGTCACTTAGGGTATTATCATCATTAACATGTACCCTTTTCAAACAAAACTCCATCTGCATTTCGAGGTTCTGATCCTGATAAACACCAGTATTATCAGCAGCTACACTAGCCGCATTAGCTGATTCAGCTACTTCCGCAGGAGCCTGGACCGCGGGAATGGCACCACTAGTACTTGCACCAGGGACTCTATTCAAATATTCTGTTAGATATCCTTCAACTGTAAAATCTTCAGTAAATTCCAATTCATCTTCATCATCTTCATCATCCATAGGCTGTGGTTCTGGCTCAGCTGCTGGTGTAACAGCTTGGGTTGGAGGTGAAACAACCACGTCATCTACTATAAAATCGTCTCCATCATAATACTCAAATCCATACATAGGTGCGCCTTCCAAATAAACCATAGTTGGGTCTTTTACAAAATCTAATTCTTTATACCAATATACTTTATTAACATCAATTTCCTTTCAACTTCAGATTGTTCAACTTCAATTTTATAATAAGTAATTTCAGATCGCATTGAAACAATCTCATCAGGCAAAGTGGTTGAAGCTTTGCCATACTGTAATAAATACTCATCAGGCATACACCTTTTCACTATTTCACGAACATTTACTCCAACTGAATCCATCACTAACTCAAATTCTTTTAACATGGTGTTACAAAGTCTAAACATATGAAATAAATCACAAACTTCAGCATCATCAATAGTCCCGTCATCTTCTACTCTGGCGAACACGCCCGTGCAAGTAAACTTCCTTTCGGGTAGGGTCGACAGCAAAACCCGAGACGCTCATCGTCAGTATGAAAAGTTGTTTGGCTTCTCACGTGGGACATGAGAAAATTGAATGGGAACAATTTGATGGTGATGGGCATATGCACCCCATTGAATTCATTCGGGACTTTGAGGACTTTGCACCTTTCTCCGTTGCTTCTGAAAAACAGCGGATCGAGATGGTTCGTTGGTACTTGGCCGGAGGAGCGAGGCGATGGGCCGACTGGTTTGCTGGCAATTGTAACACATTTAATGAATTCAAGAGGGAGTTTCTACAACATTATTGGTCGGTGGATAGGCAGATAGCCGTACATAGAGAATTGTTAAGGGAAGAAACTTATGTGGCCGCTAAGGGGGACGCAGAAAGACTTTTTCATGATGTGTGCGGTCTCATGCAAATACCTCGATTGGAGTGAAGTGCCAGAGCATAAAAAGATAAGAGTGATATCATGGGGAGACGCAAGAACTGTGCGACATAGGAAGGAATGCTGGGCAGCCTTGGTGGGAATGACTAGTGTGTGTGAGAACCACACCGGGAATTCGAGGGGAATGCCAGTAGGTGTGAAAGAAGAGGATGTTGTAGAAGAGTACCCGAATGATGGAATAAGAGGAGTTTTCAAGGTGGTTTCTCGAAAATCTTATAAAAGTGTAAAATTGAATGGGTGTGTGGGGTCAAGCACTGGTTTAAAGTGCATTTGTACACAGTCAAATCCTCCACGTTTCTCACTTTTCCGAGCTCATTAGAGTCCAAAAGGTGGTATTTTGTTTTTTTAACTTACAAACAGAAGTTAAGATTCGACATAGGCAAAAGTAATAGGACCAATTGGAAGAAAATAATAACAATAACTCATGTCATGTTGTGTTTCCTAGGTGAATTGTTAGCTGTTGTAGCCCTGTGGCAAGGTGTGCATTTGGGGGACAAAGAAAAAGAAAAAAAGAAAACACTCTGAAGATCAATATCAACTTTTGTTCAACGAGTGGTGTTTGATTGTCTTCTTCTTTGTTTTGTTTTTTTGTTTTAATGTTCCATTGTATTTCTTTCTCCATTTATATGTGACTTCAAGGTTTGTGCAATAATGTTAAAAATTGTTGTTATGAACATAAGAGTAGTCGAGTGGCTGCCAGCCAAATTTTTTGTATTTCATAAGTCATTTCATTTGTCTGATATGTATAATCATTTCAATCTTAGTTTAAGGGTTACCTGGCGATGGAAGTCGGGGCTTTGTTAATGCCAACTTCCGCCTGGTTCCATCGGTGGGAGTGTAACAGAACAGGCATAATGCCTTTATAGTAATTTTATTTAAGGTAATAGAATTTACATCTATGGATACAGTTGGTTATGTAAGCTCTCTGAAGTACAGATACAGTAGGATTATCGCTGATGATGCATGGCGTGTTGATTGTAGTTAAAATGTTGATCCGCTTTAGACGTGATTTCTTAAGTGTTAATCTTTATTAAATGTATTGTAATTATAAACAATTTTCCTACCTTATCAAATAAATAAACCTGCAATCTTCGGATCTACCAAATGTCTGGTAGTTAAATTTCTTCGTCGAAGATTTAAGAATACATGATACAAGAAGATAATAAATTTTAAAATAGCTACAGTGCCACCACCTCAGCAGACTGTGGCGTGGGTGGAATAGGCTCAGTTGATGTGCTAGGGTTATTTTGCAAAGAATTATTTAGTTCCACATTGTTAGCAGGGTTTGGAATATTAATCTCAGTTGCCGGCTTTTCCTGCATGGTTTGACTTCGGGACCTGGTAATAATGGCATGACCTCTATTATCACTAGTTGATTGCATTATGAAGCTTGTATATCGGCAAAATGGAATTGAAAATAACTAATAGCTTTAGCTACTTCAGTAAGAAAGAAATCTGTCATAGTGATGTTACTATCTGGACGATAAAAGGGTCCTGTTGATATAGTCTTTTTAATATCATACTGAATGTGAGTTGACCAAAATCTATCCAGAAAGTATTTCTTAAACTGAGAAAAATTCGCACATGATCCTTTATGCCTAACCGCCCAAATTCTACTAGTACCAGTTAAATGTTGAAACACAATCTCAATTTTTTTTTTATCAGACAACAGGTCAAAAATTCTATATGCCTCTAAGCTTTGTAAAAAGTCCACAGGGTGAACAGAGCCATTTTCACTAAAATGCTTGACTTCAAATTTATTATTACCTAGTAGGGAAAGGTCAGATGTTTCTAATATCAACAGGTGATATACACAGACGGAAAAAAAAAATCCCAACACCAAGAAAAAATTATTGTAGAGTAATGAAATTTGGACAATGCATTTGTCAAGTTAACATGTTTAATTGATTAAATTTTCAAGATCACAGGTTAATTTAAGCTCAAGAAAATGCATTTCAAATGTGAAATACTGTTAAATTAATAGCCGGTGTAACCTTCAGAATTTGAATGCAAGCCTGCAAACGTGAATGCATTGTGTCATATAGGTTTCGAATGTCACTTTGTGGTATGGAGTTCCATGCTTGTTGTACTTGTGCTGTCAATACTGGGACGGTCCAGTGCTGGCTGTGGATGATGCTGGAGTTGTCGTCCAATGATATCCCATACGTGTTCAATTGGAGACAGATCTGGTGATCTCGCAGGCCAAGGTAACATGTCGACACTCTGTAGAGCACGTTGCGAGACAACAGCGGTATGAGGGCGAGCGTTATCCTGTTGAAAAACTCCCCCTTGAATGCTGTTCATGAATGGCAGCACTACAGGTTGAATTACCAGACTGACGTACAAATTTGCAGTCAGTGTGTTTGGTATAACCACAAGAGTGCTCCTGCTGTCATAGGAAATTGCTCCCCAGACCATGACTCCAGGTGTAGGTCCAATGTGTCTAGGCCGCAGACAGTTTGGTTGCAGGCGTTCCCCTGGCCTCCTTCTGACCAACACTCGGCCATCACTGGCACCAAGGCAGAACCTGCTTTCATCAGAAAACACAACAGATCTCCACTCCGTCCTCCAATGAGCTCTGGCTTGACACCACTGGAGTCGCAAACGGCGATGGCTTGTAGTCAGTGGAATGCACGCTACAGGGCGCCTGGCTCGGAGCTGTCCTTGAAGTAACCGATTTCTAACAGTTCGTTGTGTCACTGTGGTACCAACTGCAGCTCGAATTTCTGCCGCAGACGCAGTACGATGCGCCACAGCTGTACGCCGAATACGGCGGTCTTCCCTCTCAGTAGTGCCACGTGGCCTCCCCGGAACCCGGTCTTCTTGAGGCAGTACCATCCCTTGACCACTGCACCCAACAATCATGCACAGTGGATACATTCCGGCCAAGTCTTTCTGCAATATCGCGAAAAGAAAATCCACCTTCTCGTAGCCCTATTACACGACCTCGTTCAAACTCGGTGAGCTGTTGATAATGGCTTCTTCGTCTTCTTAAAGGCATTCTTGGCTAACATCAACTCACTATGTCAAATCTCAGCGGTAAATAACGTTAACAAACTTTACAGCGCGTATTTAAAGCAAACCTGATTTGCAAGCTCTGAGTAGCGCTACTAGCGCCACACTTATGCGCGAAGCGCGAAATTTGAATCGATGTCATCTTTCAGATGTATAAACACGCCTACCAAATTTCGTTTATCTAACACAAGTCTTTCTTGGTGTTGGGATTTTTTTTTTCCGTCTGTGTACCATGTTTAACCAATTGTTCAACCTTGTTTTGACATCCCTGAATTTCATTCTGTGCTCTCTGTACCTGTGAATCTAAATTAGAAACTTGCTGTAAAGTTTGCTGTTGTACCTGGTCAATAACAAGTACTTGTTTGCTTAGTGATGTGCACATAATTTTATTAGAATAAACATCTTGTGTTAAAGAAGTAATTGTCTCTTCTGTTTTGCAAATGTTTTGTTGAAGGTCAGTAATATGTTGTGTATTATTATCAGTAGCACCTGGTCAAATCCTGAACTTGATTATGAATCTGTACAACATTGTTACTTACTTTCGAAACAGTGTTATGTATGGATTTAATTGAATCAGCTGAGGTTGTTGCAAAATATTCTTAATCTGCAGAGATTTTGGCAATCTTTGAATCTTGTGAATCTAATCTAGGCAATACCTCCTACTTTATTTAGTAAAAGGTTAGAAGTTTCATGGCAGTTGTCTCTAACAGAATGAATTTGAATTTGAAAATCTAAAAGCTGTGTTTCTACAGTCTCAACATGGTGATTGTAGGTTTTTAACATCTGTTGCTGATGTGCTTGTAACTGTGTTATTAATTCTTGCTTATTTTCCTCACATTTCTTATCAGATTGTTCCAATCTAGCATCTAGCATCTCCGAGTTTTGATGGACTATATTAATATGCTTTTATAAAGTACCAGTTTTGACTGTGAATGTTTGGGTAATTTCCTGTTTCAAAGCTACATAAGAATTTGTAACAGTAGTATTGAGATCTGATTTTAGTGTTTCAAAATTAGCATGTAAAGTATCAAATTTAGTATTTAAAGTTTCTAGTAAACTATTGGTAAAGATGTGAAACATAGAACCAAAATCAGTAGGATTGGTAATATTGGGAGTAAGGTCTGTTGCTTTCTGAAGCTGATCTGTTGAAAATCCCTGTAAGTCACTTTCAGAGGTAGTTTCTGAGCCGCAGTCTGTCCCAACTGTGTGTGTGTTAGTTTCTTGTGCTGATGCCAAGTGTGATTGATCGTTAGTTGGTTTTTCAATGCTTTCATAGTCTGAAGGAGGGAGGGAATGGTTAACACTAGTGTCAGCTGACTGATCAAAATCGATGTGAAGCTCATTGTGTGCAAGGCACAGTGGGTGTTTAGAATGAGTGGTTTGCATTGGTAAATCTGCAAAATCGTTACCTATCTCAATAGCTGGCAAAGTATCATTGCTGTCTTTGGAATGCACAAAAGGTGCTGTAACAGAACAGGCATAATGCCTTTATAGTAATTTTATTTAAGGTAATAGAATTTACATCTATGGATACGTTGGTTATGTAAGCTCTCTGAAGTACAGATATAGTAGGATTATCGCTGATGATGCATGGCGTGTTGATTGTAGTTAAAATGTTGATCCGCTTTAGACGTGATTTCTTAAGTGTTAATCTTTATTAAATGTATTGTAATTATAAACAATTTTCCTACCTTATCAAATAAATAAACCTGCAATCTTCGGATCTACCAAATGTCTGGTAGTTAAATTTCTTCGTCGAGATTTAAGAATACATGATACAAGAAGATAATAAATTTTAAAATAGCTACATGGCACCCGTGACAGGACTCTAGTTTGACGTATCAAGCGCATTTCCTTTGCCGCTTTTGCACGCTGGGTCCCTCTACGATACTTCTTCAAAATGAACCCTGCTTTGTGATCTGATACCAATTCATAACTAAAACTCTTTGCGTGCCAACGCCTTGTACGAACAGTGTCGACCAACTGTCGTCTATCGTTGTTAATCACCTCAATCTCTTTAACAACTTCAGTCTCACAGTCACTTAGGGTATTATCATCATTAACATGTACCCTTTTCAAACAAAACTCCATCTGCATTTCGAGGTTCTGATCCTGATAAACACCAGTATTATCAGCAGCTACACTAGCCGCATTAGCTGATTCAGCTACTTCCGCAGGAGCCTGGACCGCGGGAATGGCACCACTAGTACTTGCACCAGGGACTCTATTCAAATATTCTGTTAGATATCCTTCAACTGTAAAATCTTCAGTAAATTCCAATTCATCTTCATCATCTTCATCATCCATAGGCTGTGGTTCTGGCTCAGCTGCTGGTGTAAAAGCTTGGGTTGGAGGTGAAACAACCACGTCATCTACTATAAAATCGTCTCCATCATAATACTCAAATCCATACATAGGTGCGCCTTCCAAATAAACCATAGTTGGGTCTTTTACAAAATCTAATTCTTTATACCAATATACTTTATTAACATCAATTTCCTTTTCAACTTCAGATTGTTCAACTTCAATTTTATAATAAGTAATTTCAGATCGCATTGAAACAATCTCATCAGGCAAAGTGGTTGAAGCTTTGCCATACTGTAATAAATACTCATCAGGCATACACCTTTTCACTATTTCACGAACATTTACTCCAACTGAATCCATCACTAACTCAAATTCTTTTAACATGGTGTTACAAAGTCTAAACATATGAAATAAATCACAAACTTCAGCATCATCAATAGTCCCGTCATCTTCTACTCTGGCGAACACGCCGTGCAAGTAAACTTCCTTTCGGGTAGGGTCGACAGCAAAACCCGAGACGCTCATCGTCAGTATGAAAAGTTGTTTGGCTTCTCACGTGGGACATGAGAAAATTGAATGGGAACAATTTGATGGTGATGGGCATATGCCCATTGAATTCATTCGGGACTTTGAGGACTTTGCACCTTTCTCCGTTGCTTCTGAAAAACAGCGGATCGAGATGGTTCGTTGGTACTTGGCCGGAGGAGCGAGGCGATGGGCCGACTGGTTTGCTGGCAATTGTAACACATTTAATGAATTCAAGAGGGAGTTTCTACAACATTATTGGTCGGTGGATAGGCAGATAGCCGTACATAGAGAATTGTTAAGGGAAGAAACTTATGTGGCCGCTAAGGGGACGCAGAAAGACTTTTTCATGATGTGTGCGGTCTCATGCAAATACCTCGATTGGAGTGAAGTGCCAGAGCATAAAAAGATAAGAGTGATATCATGGGGAGACGCAAGAACTGTGCGACATAGGAAGGAATGCTGGGCAGCCTTGGTGGGAATGACTAGTGTGTGTGAGAACCACACCGGGAATTCGAGGGGAATGCCAGTAGGTGTGAAAGAAGAGGATGTTGTAGAAGAGTACCCGAATGATGGAATAAGAGGAGTTTTCAAGGTGGTTTCTCGAAAATCTTATAAAAGTGTAAAATTGAATGGGTGTGTGGGGTCAAGCACTGGTTTAAAGTGCATTTGTACACAGTCAAATCCTCCACGTTTCTCACTTTTCCGAGCTCATTAGAGTCCAAAAGGTGGTATTTTGTTTTTTTAACTTACAAACAGAAGTTAAGATTCGACATAGGCAAAAGTAATAGGACCAATTGGAAGAAAATAATAACAATAACTCATGTCATGTTGTGTTTCCTAGGTGAATTGTTAGCTGTTGTAGCCCTGTGGCAAGGTGTGCATTTGGGGGACAAAGAAAAAGAAAAAAAGAAAACACTCTGAAGATCAATATCAACTTTTGTTCAACGAGTGGTGTTTGATTGTCTTCTTCATTGTTTTGTTTTTTTGTTTTAATGTTCCATTGTATTTCTTTCTCCATTTATATGTGACTTCAAGGTTTGTGCAATAATGTTAAAAATTGTTGTTATGAACATAAGAGTAGTCGAGTGGCTGCCAGCCAAATTTTTTGTATTTCATGTCATTTCATTTGTCTGATATGTATAATCATTTCAATCTTAGTTTAAGGGTTACCTGGCGACGGAAGTCGGGGCTTTGTTAATGCCAACTTCCGCCTGGTTCCGTCGGTGGGAGTGTAACAGAACAGGCATAATGCCTTTATAGTAATTTTATTTAAGGTAATAGAATTTACATCTATGGATACATTGGTTATGTAAGCTCTCTGAAGTACAGATATAGTAGGATTATCGCTGATGATGCATGGCGTGTTGATTGTAGTTAAAATGTTGATCCGCTTTAGACGTGATTTCTTAAGTGTTAATCTTTATTAAATGTATTGTAATTATAAACAATTTTCCTACCTTATCAAATAAATAAACCTGCAATCTTCGGATCTACCAAATGTCTGGTAGTTAAATTTCTTCGTCGAGATTTAAGAATACATGATACAAGAAGATAATAAATTTTAAAATAGCTACATGGCACCCGTGACAGGACTCTAGTTTGACGTATCAAGCGCATTTCCTTTGCCGCTTTTGCACGCTGGGTCCCTCTACGATACTTCTTCAAAATGAACCCTGCTTTGTGATCTGATACCAATTCATAACTAAAACTCTTTGCGTGCCAACGCCTTGTACGAACAGTGTCGACCAACTGTCGTCTATCGTTGTTAATCACCTCAATCTCTTTAACAACTTCAGTCTCACAGTCACTTAGGGTATTATCATCATTAACATGTACCCTTTTCAAACAAAACTCCATCTGCATTTCGAGGTTCTGATCCTGATAAACACCAGTATTATCAGCAGCTACACTAGCCGCATTAGCTGATTCAGCTACTTCCGCAGGAGCCTGGACCGCGGGAATGGCACCACTAGTACTTGCACCAGGGACTCTATTCAAATATTCTGTTAGATATCCTTCAACTGTAAAATCTTCAGTAAATTCCAATTCATCTTCATCATCTTCATCATCCATAGGCTGTGGTTCTGGCTCAGCTGCTGGTGTAACAGCTTGGGTTGGAGGTGAAACAACCACGTCATCTACTATAAAATCGTCTCCATCATAATACTCAAATCCATACATAGGTGCGCCTTCCAAATAAACCATAGTTGGGTCTTTTACAAAATCTAATTCTTTATACCAATATACTTTATTAACATCAATTTCCTTTTCAACTTCAGATTGTTCAACTTCAATTTTATAATAAGTAATTTCAGATCGCATTGAAACAATCTCATCAGGCAAAGTGGTTGAAGCTTTGCCATACTGTAATAAATACTCATCAGGCATACACCTTTTCACTATTTCACGAACATTTACTCCAACTGAATCCATCACTAACTCAAATTCTTTTAACATGGTGTTACAAAGTCTAAACATATGAAATAAATCACAAACTTCAGCATCATCAATAGTCCCGTCATCTTCTACTTCTGGCGAACACGCCGTGCAAGTAAACTTCCTTTCGGGTAGGGTCGACAGCAAAACCCGAGACGCTCATCGTCAGTATGAAAAGTTGTTTGGCTTCTCACGTGGGACATGAGAAAATTGAATGGGAACAATTTGATGGTAATGGGAATATGCACCCCATTGAATTCATTCGGGACTTTGAGGACTTTGCACCTTTCTCCGTTGCTTCTGAAAAACAGCGGATCGAGATGGTTCGTTGGTACTTGGCCGGAGGAGCGAGGCGATGGGCCGACTGGTTTGCTGGCAATTGTAACACATTTAATGAATTCAAGAGGGAGTTTCTACAACATTATTGGTCGGTGGATAGGCAGATAGCCGTACATAGAGAATTGTTAAGGGAAGAAACTTATGTGGCCGCTAAGGGGACGCAGAAAGACTTTTTCATGATGTGTGCGGTCTCATGCAAATACCTCGATTGGAGTGAAGTGCCAGAGCATAAAAAGATAAGAGTGATATCATGGGGAGACGCAAGAACTGTGCGACATAGGAAGGAATGCTGGGCAGCCTTGGTGGGAATGACTAGTGTGTGTGAGAACCACACCGGGAATTCGAGGGGAATGCCAGTAGGTGTGAAAGAAGAGGATGTTGTAGAAGAGTACCCGAATGATGGAATAAGAGGAGTTTTCAAGGTGGTTTCTCGAAAATCTTATAAAAGTGTAAAATTGAATGGGTGTGTGGGGTCAAGCACTGGTTTAAAGTGCATTTGTACACAGTCAAATCCTCCACGTTTCTCACTTTTCCGAGCTCATTAGAGTCCAAAAGGTGGTATTTTGTTTTTTTAACTTACAAACAGAAGTTAAGATTCGACATAGGCAAAAGTAATAGGACCAATTGGAAGAAAATAATAACAATAACTCATGTCATGTTGTGTTTCCTAGGTGAAATTGTTAGCTGTTGTAGCCCTGTGGCAAGGTGTGCATTTGGGGACAAAGAAAAAGAAAAAAAGAAAACACTCTGAAGATCAATATCAACTTTTGTTCAACGAGTGGTGTTTGATTGTCTTCTTCATTGTTTTGTTTTTTTGTTTTAATGTTCCATTGTATTTCTTTCTCCATTTATATGTGACTTCAAGGTTTGTGCAATAATGTTAAAAATTGTTGTTATGAACATAAGAGTAGTCGAGTGGCTGCCAGCCAAATTTTTTTGTATTTCATAAGTCATTTCATTTGTCTGATATGTATAATCATTTCAATCTTAGTTTAAGGGTTACCTGGCGACGGAAGTCGGGGCTTTGTTAATGCCAACTTCCGCCTGGTTCCGTCGGTGGGAGTGTAACAGAACAGGCATAATGCCTTATAGTAATTTTATTTAAGGTAATAGAATTTACATCTATGGATACATTGGTTATGTAAGCTCTCTGAAGTACAGATATAGTAGGATTATCGCTGATGATGCATGGCGTGTTGATTGTAGTTAAAATGTTGATCCGCTTTAGACGTGATTTCTTAAGTGTTAATCTTTATTAAATGTATTGTAATTATAAACAATTTTCCTACCTTATCAAATAAATAAACCTGCAATCTTCGGATCTACCAATGTCTGGTAGTTAAATTTCTTCGTCGAGATTTAAGAATACATGATACAAGAAGATAATAAATTTTAAAATAGCTACATGGCACCCGTGACAGGACTCTAGTTTGACGTATCAAGCGCATTTCCTTTGCCGCTTTTGCACGCTGGGTCCCTCTACGATACTTCTTCAAATGACCCTGCTTTGTGATCTGATACCAATTCATAACTAAAACTCTTTGCGTGCCAACGCCTTGTACGAACAGTGTCGACCAACTGTCGTCTATCGTTGTTAATCACCTCAATCTCTTTAACAACTTCAGTCTCACAGTCACTTAGGGTATTATCATCATTAACATGTACCGTTTTCAAACAAAACTCCATCTGCATTTCGAGGTTCTGATCCTGATAAACACCAGTATTATCAAGCAGCTACACTAGCCGCATTAGCTGATTCAGCTACTTCCGCAGGAGCCTGGACCGCGGGAATGGCACCACTAGTACTTGCACCAGGGACTCTATTCAAATATTCTGTTAGATATCCTTCAACTGTAAAATCTTCAGTAAATTCCATTCATCTTCATCATCTTCATCATCCATAGGCTGTGGTTCTGGCTCAGCTGCTGGTGTAACAGCTTGGGTTGGAGGTGAAACAACCACGTCATCTACTATAAAATCGTCTCCATCATAATACTCAAATCCATACATAGGTGCGCCTTCCAAATAAACCATAGTTGGGGTCTTTTACAAAATCTAATTCTTTATACCAATATACTTTATTAACATCAATTTCCTTTTCAACTTCAGATTGTTCAACTTCAATTTATAATAAGTAATTTCAGATCGCATTGAAACAATCTCATCAGGCAAAGTGGTTGAAGCTTTGCCATACTGTAATAAATACTCATCAGGCATACACCTTTTCACTATTTCACGAACATTTACTCCAAACTGAATCCATCACTAACTTCAAATTCTTTAACATGGTGTTACAAAGTCTAAACATATGAAATAAATCACAACTTCAGCATCATCAATAGTCCCGTCATCTTCTACTCTGGCGAACACGCCGTGCAAGTAAACTTCCTTTCGGGTAGGGTCGACAGCAAAACCCGAGACGCTCATCGTCAGTATGAAAAGTTGTTTGGCTTCTCACGTGGGACATGAGAAAATTGAATGGGAACAATTTGATGGTGATGGCATATGCACCCCATTGAATTCATTCGGGACTTTGAGGACTTTGCACTTTCTCCGTTGCTTCTGAAAAACAGCGGATCGAGATGGTTCGTTGTACTTGGCCGGAGGAGCGAGGCGATGGGCCGAACTGGTTTGCTGGCAATTGTAACACATTTAATGAATTCAAGAGGGAGTTTCTACAACAATTATTGGTCGGTGGGATAGGCAGATAGCCGTACATAGAGAATTGTTACAGGGAAGAAACTTATGTGGCCGCTAAGGGGACGCAGAAAGACTTTTTCATGATGTGTGCGGTCTCATGCAAATACCTCGATTGGAGTGAAGTGCCAGAGCATAAAAAGATAAGAGTGATATCATGGGGAGACCGCAAGAACTGTGCGACATAGGAAGGAATGCTGGGCAGCCTTGGTGGGAATGACTAGTGGTGTGTGAGAACCACACCGGGAATTCGAGGGGAATGCCAGTAGGTGTGAAAGAAGAGGATGTTGTAGAAGAGTACCCGAATGATGGAATAAGAGGAGTTTTCAAGGTGGTTTCTCGAAAATCTTATAAAAGTGTAAAATTGAATGGGTGTGTGGGGTCAAGCACTGGTTTAAAGTGCATTTGTACACAGTCAAATCCTCCACGTTTCTCACTTTTCCGAGCTCATTAGAGTCCAAAAGGTGGTATTTTGTTTTTTTAACTTACAAACAGAAGTTAAGATTCGACATAGGCAAAAGTAATAGGACCAATTGGAAGAAAATAATAACAATAACTCATGTCATGTTGTGTTTCCTAGGTGAATTGTTAGCTGTTGTAGCCCTGTGGCAAGGTGTGCATTTGGGGGGACAAAGAAAAAGAAAAAAAGAAAAACACTCTGAAGATCAATATCAACTTTTGTTCAACGAGTGGTGTTTGATTGTCTTCTTCTTTGTTTTGTTTTTTTGTTTTAATGTTCCATTGTATTTCTTTCTCCATTTATATGTGACTTCAAGGTTTGTGCAATAATGTTTAAAAATTGTTGTTATGAACATAAGAGTAGTCGAGTGGCTGCCAGCCAAATTTTTTGTATTTCATAAGTCACTTTCATTTGTCTGATATGTATAATCATTTCAATCTTAGTGTAAGGGTTACCTGGCGACGGAAGTCGGGGCTTTGTTAATGCCAACTTCCGCCTGGTTCCGTCGGTGGGAGTGTAACAGAACAGGCATAATGCCTTTATAGTAATTTTATTTAAGGTAATAGAATTTACATCTATGGATACATTGGTTATGTAAGCTCTCTGAAGTACAGATATAGTAGGATTATCGCTGATGATGCATGGCGTGTTGATTGTAGTTAAAATGTTGATCCGCTTTAGACGTGATTTCTTAAGTGTTAATCTTTATTAAATGTATTGTAATTATAAACAATTTTCCTACCTTATCAAATAAATAAACCTGCAATCTTCGGATCTACCAAATGTCTGGTAGTTAAATTTCTTCGTCGAGATTTAAGAATACATGATACAAGAAGATAATAAATTTTAAAATAGCTACATGGCACCCGTGACAGGACTCTAGTTTGACGTATCAAGCGCATTTCCTTTGCCGCTTTTGCACGCTGGGTCCCTCTACGATACTTCTTCAAATGAACCCTGCTTTGTGATCTGATACCAATTCATAACTAAAACTCTTTGCGTGCCAACGCCTTGTACGAACAGTGTCGACCAACTGTCGTCTATCGTTGTTAATCACCTCAATCTCTTTAACAACTTCAGTCTCACAGTCACTTAGGGTATTATCATCATTAACATGTACCCTTTTCAAACAAAACTCCATCTGCATTTCGAGGTTCTGATCCTGATAAACACCAGTATTATCAGCAGCTACACTAGCCGCATTTAGCTTGATTCAGCTACTTCCGCAGGAGCCTGGACCGCGGGAATGGCACCACTAGTACTTGCACCAGGGACTCTATTCAAATATTCTGTTAGATATCCTTCACTGTAAAATCTTCAGTAAATTCCAATTCATCTTCTCATCTTCATTCCATAGGCTGTGGTTCTGGCTCAGCTGCTGGTGTAACAGCTTGGGTTGGAGGTGAAACAACCACGTCATCTACTATAAAATCGTCTCCATCATAATACTCAAATCCATACATAGGTGCGCCTTCCAAATAAACCATAGTTTGGGTCTTTTACAAAATCTAATTCTTTATACCAATATACTTTATTAACATCAATTTCCTTTTCAACTTCAGATTGTTCAACTTCAATTTTATAATAAGTAATTTTCAGATCGCATTGAAACAATCTCATCAGGCAAAGTGGTTGAAGCTTGCCATACTGTAATAAATACTCATCAGGCATACACCTTTTCACTATTTCACGAACATTTACTCCAACTGAATCCATCACTAACTCAAATTCTTTTAACATGGTGTTACAAAGTCCTAAACATATGAAATAATCACAAACTTCAGCATCATCAATAGTCCCGTCATCTTCTACTCTGGCGAACACGCCGTGCAAGTAAACTTCCTTTCGGGTAGGGTCGACAGCAAAACCCGAGACGCTCATCGTCAGTAATGAAAAGTTGTTTGGCTTCTCACGTGGGACATGAGAAAATTGAATGGGAACAATTGATGGTGATGGGCATATGCACCCCATTGAATTCATTCGGGACTTTGAGGACTTTGCACCTTTCTCCGTTGCTTCTGGAAAACAGCGGATCGAGATGGTTCGTTGGTACTTGGCCGGAGGAGCGAGGCGATGGGCCGACTGGTTTGCTGGCAATTGTAAACACATTTAATGAATTCAAGAGGGAGTTTCTACAAACATTATTGGTCGGTGGATAGGCAGATAGCCGTACATAGAGAATTGTTAAGGGAAGAAACTTATTGGCCGCTAAGGGGACGCAGAAAGACTTTTTCATGATGTGTGCGGTCTCATGCAAATACCTCGATTGGAGTGAAGTGCCAGAGCATAAAAAGATAAGAGTGATATCATGGGGAGACGCAAGAACTGTGCGACATAGGAAGGAATGCTGGCAGCCTTGGTGGGAATGACTAGTGTGTGTGAGAACCACACCGGGAATTCGAGGGGAATGCCAGTAGGTGTGAAAGAAGAGGATGTTGTAGAAGAGTACCCGAATGATGGAATAAGAGGAGTTTTCAAGGTGGTTTCTCGAAAATCTTATAAAAGTGTAAAATTGAATGGGTGGTGTGGGGTCAAGCACTGGTTTAAAGTGCATTTGTACACAGTCAAATCCTCCACGTTTCTCACTTTTCCGAGCTCATTAGAGTCCAAAAGGTGGTATTTTGTTTTTTTAACTTACAAACAGAAGTTAAGATTCGACATAGGCAAAAGTAATAGGACCAATTGGAAGAAAATAATAACAATAACTCATGTCATGTTGTGTTTCCTAGGTGAATTGTTAGCTGTTGTAGCCCTGTGGCAAGGTGTGCATTTGGGGGACAAAGAAAAAGAAAAAAAGAAAACACTCTGAAGATCAATATCAACTTTTGTTCAACGAGTGGTGTTTGATTGTCTTCTTCTTTGTTTTGTTTTTTGTTTTAATGTTCCATTGTATTTCTTTCTCCATTTATATGTGACTTCAAGGTTTGTGCAATAATGTTAAAAATTGTTGTTATGAACATAAGAGTAGTCGAGTGGCTGCCAGCCAAATTTTTTGTATTTCATAAGTCATTTCATTTGTCTGATATGTATAATCATTTCAATCTTAGTTTAAGGGTTACCTGGCGACGGAAGTCGGGGCTTTGTTAATGCCAACTTCCGCCTGGTTCCGTCGGTGGGAGTGTAACAGAACAGGCATAATGCCTTTATAGTAATTTTATTTAAGGTAATAGAATTTACATCTATGGATACATTGGTTATGTAAGCTCTCTGAAGTACAGATATAGTAGGATTATCGCTGATGATGCATGGCGTGTTGATTGTAGTTAAAATGTTGATCCGCTTTAGACGTGATTTCTTAAGTGTTAATCTTTATTAAATGTATTGTAATTATAAACAATTTTCCTACCTTATCAAATAAATAAACCTGCAATCTTCGATCTACCAAATGTCTGGTAGTTAAATTTCTTCGTCGAGATTTAAGAATACATGATACAAGAAGATAATAAATTTTAAAATAGCTACATGGCACCCGTGACAGGACTCTAGTTTGACGTATCAAGCGCATTTCCTTTGCCGCTTTTGCACGCTGGGTCCCTCTACGATACTTCTTCAAAATGAACCCTGCTTGTGATCTGATACCAATTCATAACTAAAACTCTTTGCGTGCCAACGCCTTGTACGAACAGTGTCGACCAACTGTCGTCTATCGTTGTTAATCACCTCAATCTCTTTAACAACTTCAGTCTCACAGTCACTTAGGGTATTATCATCATTAACATGTACCCTTTTCAAACAAAACTCCATCTGCATTTCGAGGTTCTGATCCTGATAAACACCAGTATTATCAGCAGCTACACTAGCCGCATTAGCTGATTCAGCTACTTCCGCAGGAGCCTGGACCGCGGGAATGGCACCACTAGTACTTGCACCAGGGACTCTATTCAAATATTCTGTTAGATATCCTTCAACTGTAAAATCTTCAGTAAATTCCAATTCATCTTCATCATCTTCATCATCCATAGGCTGTGGTTCTGGCCTCAGCTGCTGGTGTAACAGCTTGGGTTGGAGGTGAAACAACCACGTCATCTACTATAAAATCGTCTCCATCATAATACTCAAATCCATACATAGGTGCGCCTTCCAAATAAACCATAGTTGGGTCTTTTACAAAATCTAATTCTTTTATACCAATATACTTTATTAACATCAATTTCCTTTTCAACTTCAGATTGTTCAACTTCAATTTTATAATAAGTAATTTCAGATCGCATTGAAACAATCTCATCAGGCAAAGTGGTTGAAGCTTTGCCATACTGTAATAAATACTCATCAGGCATACACCTTTTCACTATTTCACGAACATTTACTCCAACTGAATCCATCACTAACTCAAATTCTTTTAACATGGTGTTACAAAGTCTAAACATATGAAATAAATCACAAACTTCAGCATCATCAATAGTCCCGTCATCTTCTATTCTGGCGAACACGCCGTGCAAGTAAACTTCCTTTCGGGTAGGGTCGACAGCAAAACCCGAGACGCTCATCGTCAGTATGAAAAGTTGTTTGGCTTCTCACGTGGGACATGAGAAAATTGAATGGGAACAATTTGATGGTGATTGGGCATATGCACCCCATTGAATTCATTCGGGACTTTGAGGACTTTGCACCTTTCTCCGTTGCTTCTGAAAAACAGCGGATCGAGATGGTTCGTTGGTACTTGGCCGGAGGAGCGAGGCGATGGGCCGACTGGTTTGCTGGCAATTGTAACACATTTAATGAATTCAAGAGGGAGTTTCTACAACATTATTGGTCGGTGGATAGGCAGATAGCCGTACATAGAGAATTGTTAAGGGAAGAAACTTATGTGGCCGCTAAGGGGACGCAGAAAGACTTTTTCATGATGTGTGCGGTCTCATGCAAATACCTCGATTGGAGTGAAGTGCCAGAGCATAAAAAGATAAGAGTGATATCATGGGGAGACGCAAGAACTGTGCGACATAGGAAGGAATGCTGGGCAGCCTTGGTGGGAATGACTAGTGTGTGTGAGAACCACACCGGGAATTCGAGGGGAATGCCAGTAGGTGTGAAAGAAGAGGATGTTGTAGAAGAGTACCCGAATGATGGAATAAGAGGAGTTTTCAAGGTGGTTTCTCGAAAATCTTATAAAAGTGTAAAATTGAATGGGTGTGTGGGGTCAAGCACTGGTTTAAAGTGCATTTTGTACACAGTCAAATCCTCCACGTTTCTCACTTTTTCCGAGCTCATTAGAGTCCAAAAGGTGGTATTTTGTTTTTTTAACTTACAAACAGAAGTTAAGATTCGACATAGGCAAAAGTAATAGGACCAATTGGAAGAAAATAATAACAATAACTCATGTCATGTTGTGTTTCCTAGGTGAATTGTTAGCTGTTGTAGCCCTGTGGCAAGGTGTGCATTTGGGGGACAAAGAAAAAGAAAAAAAGAAAACACTCTGAAGATCAATATCAACTTTTGTTCAACGAGTGGTGTTTGATTGTCTTCTTCTTTGTTTTGTTTTTTTTGTTTTAATGTTCCATTGTATTTCTTTCTCCATTTATATGTGACTTCAAGGTTTGTGCAATAATGTTAAAAATTGTTGTTATGAACATAAGAGTAGTCGAGTGGCTGCCAGCCAAATTTTTTGTATTTCATAAGTCATATTTCATTTGTCTGATATGTATAATCATTTCAATCTTAGTTTAAGGGTTACCTGGCGACGGAAGTCGGGGCTTTGTTAATGCCAACTTCCGCCTGGTTCCGTCGGTGGGAGTGTAACAGAACAGGCATAATGCCTTTATAGTAATTTTATTTAAGGTAATAGAATTTACATCTATGGATACATTGGTTATGTAAGCTCTCTGAAGTACAGATATAGTAGGATTATCGCTGATGATGCATGGCGTGTTGATTGTAGTTAAAATGTTGATCCGCTTTAGACGTGATTTCTTAAGTGTTAATCTTTATTAAATGTATTGTAATTATAAACAATTTTCCTACCTTATCAAATAAATAAACCTGCAATCTTCGGATCTACCAAATGTCTGGTAGTTAAATTTCTTCGTCGAGATTTAAGAATACATGATACAAGAAGATAATAAATTTTAAAATAGCTACATGGCACCCGTGACAGGACTCTAGTTTGACGTATCAAGCGCATTTCCTTTGCCGCTTTGCACGCTGGGTCCCTCTACGATACTTCTTCAAAATGAACCCTGCTTTGTGATCTGATACCAATTCATAACTAAAACTCTTTGCGTGCCAACGCCTTGTACGAACAGTGTCGACCAACTGTCGTCTATCGTTGTTAATCACCTCAATCTCTTTAACAACTTCAGTCTCACAGTCACTTAGGGTATTATCATCATTAACATGTACCCTTTTCAAACAAAACTCCATCTGCATTTCGAGGTTCTGATCCTGATAAACACCAGTATTATCAGCAGCTACACTAGCCGCATTAGCTGATTCAGCTACTTCCGCAGGAGCCTGGACCGCGGGAATGGCACCACTAGTACTTGCACCAGGGACTCTATTCAAATATTCTGTTAGATATCCTTCAACTGTAAAATCTTCAGTAAATTCCAATTCATCTTCATCATCTTCATCATCCATAGGCTGTGGTTCTGGCTCAGCTGCTGGTGTAACAGCTTGGGTTGGAGGTGAAACAACCACGTCATCTACTATAAAATCGTCTCCATCATAATACTCAAATCCATACATAGGTGCGCCTTCCAAATAAACCATAGTTGGGTCTTTTACAAAATCTAATTCTTTATACCAATATACTTTATTAACATCAATTTCCTTTTCAACTTCAGATTGTTCAACTTCAATTTTATAATAAGTAATTTCAGATCGCATTGAAACAATCTCATCAGGCAAAGTGGTTGAAGCTTTGCCATACTGTAATAAATACTCATCAGGCATACACCTTTTCACTATTTCACGAACATTTACTCCAACTGAATCCATCACTAACTCAAATTCTTTTAACATGGTGTTACAAAGTCTAAACATATGAAATAAATCACAAACTTCAGCATCATCAATAGTCCCGTCATCTTCTACTCTGGCGAACACGCCGTGCAAGTAAACTTCCTTTCGGGTAGGGTCGACAGCAAAACCCGAGACGCTCATCGTCAGTATGAAAAGTTGTTTGGCTTCTCACGTGGGACATGAGAAAATTGAATGGGAACAATTTGATGGTGATGGGAATATGCACCCCATTGAATTCATTCGGGACTTTGAGGACTTTGCACCTTTCTCCGTTGCTTCTGAAAAACAGCGGATCGAGATGGTTCGTTGGTACTTGGCCGGAGGAGCGAGGCGATGGGCCGACTGGTTTGCTGGCAATTGTAACACATTTAATGAATTCAAGAGGGAGTTTCTACAACATTATTGGTCGGTGGATAGGCAGA
Organism: Vandiemenella viatica; assembly: GCA_031002005.1. NCBI lineage: Eukaryota > Metazoa > Arthropoda > Insecta > Orthoptera > Morabidae > Vandiemenella > Vandiemenella viatica. Next base: position 20,672 of record JARYHS010007364.1, read on the forward strand.
TAGCCGTACATAGAGAATTGTTAAGGGAAGAAACTTATGTGGCCGCTAAGGGGACGCAGAAAGACTTTTTCATGATGTGTGCGGTCTCATGCAAATACCTCGATTGGAGTGAAGTGCCAGAGCATAAAAAGATAAGAGTGATATCATGGGGAGACGCAAGAACTGTGCGACATAGGAAGGAATGCTGGGCAGCCTTGGTGGGAATGACTAGTGTGTGTGAGAACCACACCGGGAATTCGAGGGGAATGCCAGTAGGTGTGAAAGAAGAGGATGTTGTAGAAGAGTACCCGAATGATGGAATAAGAGGAGTTTTCAAGGTGGTTTCTCGAAAATCTTATAAAAGTGTAAAATTGAATGGGTGTGTGGGGTCAAGCACTGGTTTAAAGTGCATTTGTACACAGTCAAATCCTCCACGTTTCTCACTTTTCCGAGCTCATTAGAGTCCAAAAGGTGGTATTTTGTTTTTTTAACTTACAAACAGAAGTTAAGATTCGACATAGGCAAAAGTAATAGGACCAATTGGAAGAAAATAATAACAATAACTCATGTCATGTTGTGTTTCCTAGGTGAATTGTTAGCTGTTGTAGCCCTGTGGCAAGGTGTGCATTTGGGGGACAAAGAAAAAGAAAAAAAGAAAACACTCTGAAGATCAATATCAACTTTTGTTCAACGAGTGGTGTTTGATTGTCTTCTTCTTTGTTTTGTTTTTTTGTTTTAATGTTCCATTGTATTTCTTTCTCCATTTATATGTGACTTCAAGGTTTGTGCAATAATGTTAAAAATTGTTGTTATGAACATAAGAGTAGTCGAGTGGCTGCCAGCCAAATTTTTTGTATTTCATAAGTCATTTCATTTGTCTGATATGTATAATCATTTCAATCTTAGTTTAAGGGTTACCTGGCGACGGAAGTCGGGGCTTTGTTAATGCCAACTTCCGCCTGGTTCCGTCGGTGGGAGTGTAACAGAACAGGCATAATGCCTTTATAGTAATTTTATTTAAGGTAATAGAATTTACATCTATGGATACATTGGTTATGTAAGCTCTCTGAAGTACAGATATAGTAGGATTATCGCTGATGATGCATGGCGTGTTGATTGTAGTTAAAATGTTGATCCGCTTTAGACGTGATTTCTTAAGTGTTAATCTTTATTAAATGTATTGTAATTATAAACAATTTTCCTACCTTATCAAATAAATAAACCTGCAATCTTCGGATCTACCAAATGTCTGGTAGTTAAATTTCTTCGTCGAGATTTAAGAATACATGATACAAGAAGATAATAAATTTTAAAATAGCTACATGGCACCCGTGACAGGACTCTAGTTTGACGTATCAAGCGCATTTCCTTTGCCGCTTTTGCACGCTGGGTCCCTCTACGATACTTCTTCAAAATGAACCCTGCTTTGTGATCTGATACCAATTCATAACTAAAACTCTTTGCGTGCCAACGCCTTGTACGAACAGTGTCGACCAACTGTCGTCTATCGTTGTTAATCACCTCAATCTCTTTAACAACTTCAGTCTCACAGTCACTTAGGGTATTATCATCATTAACATGTACCGTTTTCAAACAAAACTCCATCTGCATTTCGAGGTTCTGATCCTGATAAACACCAGTATTATCAGCAGCTACACTAGCCGCATTAGCTGATTCAGCTACTTCCGCAGGAGCCTGGACCGCGGGAATGGCACCACTAGTACTTGCACCAGGGACTCTATTCAAATATTCTGTTAGATATCCTTCAACTGTAAAATCTTCAGTAAATTCCAATTCATCTTCATCATCCATAGGCTGTGGTTCTGGCTCAGCTGCTGGTGTAACAGCTTGGGTTGGAGGTGAAACAACCACGTCATCTACTATAAAATCGTCTCCATCATAATACTCAAATCCATACATAGGTGCGCCTTCCAAATAAACCATAGTTGGGTCTTTTACAAAATCTAATTCTTTATACCAATATACTTTATTAACATCAATTTCCTTTTCAACTTCAGATTGTTCAACTTCAATTTTATAATAAGTAATTTCAGATCGCATTGAAACAATCTCATCAGGCAAAGTGGTTGAAGCTTTGCCATACTGTAATAAATACTCATCAGGCATACACCTTTTCACTATTTCACGAACATTTACTCCAACTGAATCCATCACTAACTCAAATTCTTTTAACATGGTGTTACAAAGTCTAAACATATGAAATAAATCACAAACTTCAGCATCATCAATAGTCCCGTCATCTTCTATTCTGGCGAACACGCCGTGCAAGTAAACTTCCTTTCGGGTAGGGTCGACAGCAAAACCCGAGACGCTCATCGTCAGTATGAAAAGTTGTTTGGCTTCTCACGTGGGACATGAGAAAATTGAATGGGAACAATTTGATGGTGATGGGCATATGCACCCCATTGAATTCATTCGGGACTTTGAGGACTTTGCACCTTTCTCCGTTGCTTCTGAAAAACAGCGGATCGAGATGGTTCGTTGGTACTTGGCCGGAGGAGCGAGGCGATGGGCCGACTGGTTTGCTGGCAATTGTAACACATTTAATGAATTCAAGAGGGAGTTTCTACAACATTATTGGTCGGTGGATAGGCAGATAGCCGTACATAGAGAATTGTTAAGGGAAGAAACTTATGTGGCCGCTAAGGGGACGCAGAAAGACTTTTTCATGATGTGTGCGGTCTCATGCAAATACCTCGATTGGAGTGAAGTGCCAGAGCATAAAAAGATAAGAGTGATATCATGGGGAGACGCAAGAACTGTGCGACATAGGAAGGAATGCTGGGCAGCCTTGGTGGGAATGACTAGTGTGTGTGAGAACCACACCGGGAATTCGAGGGGAATGCCAGTAGGTGTGAAAGAAGAGGATGTTGTAGAAGAGTACCCGAATGATGGAATAAGAGGAGTTTTCAAGGTGGTTTCTCGAAAATCTTATAAAAGTGTAAAATTGAATGGGTGTGTGGGGTCAAGCACTGGTTTAAAGTGCATTTGTACACAGTCAAATCCTCCACGTTTCTCCCCGCAGGGGCCTGGTACGCAAGTGCCAGGTACGGGTTTGGCGAACCCGCGGTGCCCGAGCTGGAAACTTGTGAGCGCCGCAAGTTTCCCACACCGTAAACTCCTACCATGCTTCAACGACCACCGTAGGGCGTGGCGGTGGAACGTTGTGTGCCTAGGAGAACGGGGATCTTGGCTTCATCGCCCGGATCGCGAGGACGGTACAAACCTCTATAAAAAACCCCTCAACCTCAAGGTGAGTAACGTGCCGAGGAGGTGGATGAGTGGTGAGGCAAACCACCCGCTAGCGTGCAACCTCAGGGGCACCTGCCGCACCCCTGTTGTATTGGGCTTGGTGGCGTGATGCGGGGGCTCCACGTCACTCGACATTTAGTTCCTCCGAACTCGTGGGACAAAAACGAGAAATAACAAAAAACCAAACTCTTCCTCCTGCGGCTTGGGCACGCCGCGGGAGCAATGTCACTCCAACGCCCAAAAAACTGGTAAGCGGGCCAGGGTGGAAAGCCCTCCCCGTGACCAGGAAAACAACAGTAACGGGAAGGGTTATTTACTGGATAATGCCTTCATTGTCATGGAAAGGCTGGAGGGATCTTTTGAGAAGGTCTCTCCATTTTACATACAAAAGGGTTTAGAGGGTATAGCGGGAACCCTAAAATCAGTCAAAAAGCTGAGGAACGGAACCTTGCTGCTTGAAACGTCAACTCACAAGCAGGCTGTCCTGCTCCTTAAGTCTGAGAGGCTCGGGGAGTTCGCAGTAAAATGCGAACCCCATAAGACTCTGAATTCAAGCAAAGGCGTGATCACCTGCTGGGATCTAATTGATTTAGAGTCCGAGGTACTCCTTAAGGAGTGGGCATCCGAACATGTGGTCGAGGTTCGTCAGATAAAGCGAAGGGTAAACGGCAGTCTTGAAAAGACGGCCACCTTCGTCCTGACGTTCGACACTCCAACGTTGCCCAAAGACATCAAAGCAGGGTATTTAAAACTTAATGTACGCCCGTATGTACCGGACCCCATGCGCTGCTTCAAGTGCCAGAGGTTCGGTCATACGACGGCGACCTGCAAGGGCAACCCCACCTGTGGGAAATGTGGAAAGGCTGCACACGAGCCAGGTATTAGTTGTACCCTCCCACAGGTGTGTGTCAACTGCTCCGGGGCACATCCAGCCTGGAGCAGGGAGTGTCGATTGTATCTTGAAGAGAAAAAGATACAGGAGTTAAAAACAAAAGAGCGAATCCCTTACGGCGAAGCGAAGAAGCGGTACAAGGCGCTAGCACCACCCATCTTTGCTAGCAGCTTCGCTAAGACTCTTTCAACTCCCGTCAGGAAAGAAAGTGTTGCCACCCAGACGACAGTTGCGGACATGGGCACAAGTACAACGTGCTCATGTCAATGCAATTGTGGCGCCAATGCCACAAAGGTCATAACACCTAGGACCTCTGACGTCGGCAGCAACACTTTTGTAAACCCGACCACAAATGCAACAGGTTCAGCAAGTCCATCAGCGAAAGCACAGTCATCTGCTGCAAAGGTTACAATGGTTAGTGCTTCTGCAACAGCAGAAGTAGCGCCTGTAAATGATGTAGCATCCACATCAGAAACAGCATCGGCAACGCCATCTGCCGGCAGCGGATGGCAGACAGTGCAAAAGGTTCGGGGTCCGAAATTCAAACATACGGATCCCAGTATGTTTGTCAAGTCTCCTTCATCTTCTCCCCCCAGGGCACAGACTGGCGGAGAAGGAAGGGGGCGAAGGTCTCGGCGGAAGAAAGAACCGCCAGGCACCGAGGCCTTACAAAATGCAGATTCGTCTTCGGACCCCGAAGACGTTCTAATGCTGGTGGATGAACCTGGTTCCGTTCGTCAGCTACCATCATCGGAGGACCCACCCGATCCGGGGCGGGTGATTTTAAATAGTTAGAATGGCTCCCATACTTCAGTGGAACGTAAACGGATTTCAGGCTCACAAAGAGGAAGTCCACCTCTTAGCACGGTCTAATCCATTGTGTCTCTGTATTCAAGAGACACATTTTAGACCACTACACCAACCAGTGCTAAGAGGATACGACATTTATAGAAAGGACGATACCGAGGGTGATCGAGCGAAGGGAGGAGTGGCTGTGTTTGTTCGGAACACTGTCCACTCCGAACCCGTTGCTCTCACCTCCCATCTACAAGCAGTAGCGGTGAAAATACACGGTCCAATCAAACTGACCGTATGCTCTCTCTACCTGCCACCCAGTTTGTCTGTCGACTACGACGACCTGGTTGGCATCATACGACAACTCACTCGGCCCTTTCTCCTTTTGGGAGATTTCAACGCCCACAGTGCGTTGTGGGGTTCTACCACCGATTGCCCCCGGGGCCGAGTGGTTGGTAGATTGATAGAGCAGGAGGACATTTGTATCCTAAATACAGGGCAAATGACTCATTTCACCACTGCTTCCGGATCGTCCTCTGCCATCGACCTTTCATTGTGCTCCCCCTCAATCGCGGACTCCGTGCATTGGGAGGTGGATCGCGACCTTCATGGGAGTGACCACTTCCCAATCTGGATGCACGTAGAGTTTGAACGCGGAGGAGGGAGTAACCGACGTAAATGGAACGTCAGCAAAGCCGACTGGAAACTTTACCAGCACTCCATTACTCTCAAGGAGTACAACAGTATTGAGGAGAAGGTGAATCACCTTACACAGGTGATTCACCAGGCAGCTGACGTTTCCATGCCGAAAAGCTCCGGAACGCTGCGAAGGACGCCCGTCCCCTGGTGGAACGACGAATGTCGTTCCGCTATTCAGGGTCGTAGACGGGCGTTGCGTCATTTTAGGTTGCACCCAACTTCAGACAACCTGGCAGCGTTCCGTATTGCAAGAGCAAAGGCGCGTCGTGTTATTAAGGAGAGCAAGAAAAGGTCATGGCAGGACTTTGTGAGCAACATTAACCGTTCCACACCTTCGTCGAAAGTATGGGAGTCCATTCGCCGTATATCTGGAAGGTACTCCCGCCCACCAGTATCTGGTTTACTGGATCAAGGACGTGTAATTACCGACGAACGAAGCATAGCGCAGCTGATGGCGGAGAATTTCGCTGCCATCACTTCATCTGCCAGTTTTGATCCTCGGTTTCAGCAACGAAGGGTTGCTGCCGAGAGGCGAGCGCTGTGCTTCGATTCGTCGAATACAGAGGCCTACAACTGCCCATTTACAACGTGGGAGCTGGAGTCGGCATTAAACAGTGCCAATGACACCGCTCCAGGGCCTGATATGATCCAGTACCAGATGCTGAGGCATCTTAGTAATGATGCTAAGGAGTACCTTTTAGATATTTTTAATCAGATCTGGACCGAAGGACACTTCCCCGACTCGTGGAAAGAAGCAACGCTTATCCCAATTTTAAAACCTGGAAAGGATAAATTATTGCCAGGTAGCTATCGTAGCATCGCCCTTACAAGCTGCGTGGGTAAGACGCTAGAGAGGATGGTAAATCGCCGCCTCGTCTGGCGTCTGGAATCCCAAAATCTTCTCAGCCGCTTTCAGTGTGGATTCAGGAAGTCCCATTCCACCTTGGACAACCTGATCCTACTGGAAGCTGCAATCCAAGACGCTTTCGTCCGCAGCCAACACCTCATAGGTGTCTTTTTCGATATCGAAAAAGCATACGATACTACCTGGCGACACATAATTTTAAAACAACTACATGAATGGGGTTTTAGAGGAAAACTTCCCCGCTTTTTAAAATCTTTTTTATCACGACGTTGCTTCCGGTACCGAGTTGGTGGCGAAGTGTCAGATCTTTTTATCCAGGAAAACGGTGTCCCTCAGGGTTCAGTTTTAAGTGTTACATTGTTTGCAATTGCAATTAATAGTATTGCAGCCACAATAAGGAGTCCCATACGGTACTCCTTATATGTGGATGACTTTTTAATTTTTATTGCATCTTCCAGCCTGAGAAGCGCTGAGCGGCAGTTGCAGCTCGCGTTGAACAGGCTAGATGAATGGTCAGTACACACCGGTTTTCGTTTCTCCGCTGAGAAAACCCGGTGTGTACTTTTTACTCGTAATAGAAGTCTTTTACCAGAGCCCCACCTTACCTTGAGGAACACCGTTTTAACTTTTACTGATACAGTTCGGTTTCTGGGCCTTATCCTAGACACAAGGCTCAGCTGGCTGCCTCATCTTAAAGATGTGAAAGCCAGGGCCTTGAAAGTTCTGAATATTTTAAAATGTCTTTGTGGCAGGTCATGGGGCGCTGACCGCTCCAGCCTGCTGCAATTTTATAGAGCCTTTGTACGGTCGCGTTTAGAGTACGGTTGCATAGTATACGGTTCGGCACGGGACAGTTATCTACGGATACTGGATAGTGTCCACCATGCAGGAATCCGGCTCGCCACTGGTGCTTACCGCACCAGCCCCATACCCAGCATCTGTGCTGAGTCTGGCGAGCCGCCGCTTTCCACCCGGCGGCATCTCCTCATGGTGCGGCACTATGTACATATTGCCACAACTCCTGGTAGTCCCGTGCACGACGTAGTGATGCGTCCGAACTTTGAACGGCTATATGCCAATCGCTGTAGAGCGACCAAACCGTTCAGCCACCGTACAAAGGCTATTTTAGAAGAATATGGTTGTGAGCTGCCCGCTTTTTATCACCAGGGATGGAGTAAATCTCCTCCCTGGCTTTTAACGAGGCCCAGAATAATTTTAAATCTTTGTCGGTATAATAAATTGTTTACCGATAATAATGTTTTTGTTAATGTTTTTACCGATATCCTAAATCAGTATCACACATTCACCCCGGTATATACGGATGGGTCTAAGCAGGCTAACGGAGTAGGATGCTCCGTAGTGTTCCCTCGAGCGACTTATACATTCAAACTGGACGGCAAGTGCAGCGTTTTTACTGCCGAGTGCTACGCCGTGCTAAAGTCGCTCCAGCATATGAAAGTAAATCCCGATAAGTGTTTCATCATATGCTGTGATTCCCTCAGCTGTATTCAGGCCATAGGTAATATGTACCCAGCAGACCGTCTAGTCCAGGACATCCAGGACGCCCTCCTTTCCCTCCAATCTCGTGGAAAGGAGGTATTATTCTGCTGGGTACCGGGCCATGTGGGAATCAGGGGGAACGAGGCAGCAGATGAAGCTGCCAAGTTAGCCTGTGACAAGGTCCGAATCGACTTTGTACCGGTCCCAAAGTCAGACCTTGCCTCGGCGGTGAAGAGATTTATCTTTGATATCTGGCAGAGGCAGTGGCTGGAAGTCGAGCATAATAAGCTCCGGCAGGTCAAAGCGACCGTTCAGCCGTGGAGCAGCTCCTTCCAGCGGGCGAGGAGGGATGAGGTTCTCCTTACTCGCCTCCGTATAGGGCACTGTCCTCTTACTCATAGATTCCTTCTCCGCCGAGAGGACCCTCCGGAATGTGATGCTTGTGGTGTACCTTTGACGGTACGCCACATTTTAACCGAATGTATATTGTTTTTAGATTTAAGGGCAGACGTTGGCTTAGGCAACGATCTGTCCCTTATTTTAAGCGATGACCGTGACAACGTGGCTAAGGTTTTAAAGTTTTGCAGTCTGGCCGGTCTTGTCCCAAAAATTTTGGGCAGATCGGCCTAGGTTTTAGATTGGATTAGTGGCCATTTACAGCCACTAATCCAAGCACTGTTTTTACTTGAGACACTGCTTATATGGCTGGCCTCTTTACAGCCAGCCAGCTTACGCGCTTTTTAAACTGGTTGGCCCCTTTTACAGCCAACCAGTTAATATATGTATTTTTATAATTTACTGCCTATTTTAAGTTTTATGTTTTACGTTGCTGTCTGCGTGGCCGATCTCTTTACAGTCGGCCACGCAGACGGTATTTTAATTAGTATGCTAGTATTTTATTGTGCTGTCTCTGTGGCCGACCCCTTTACAGTCGGCCACACAGACGGCAATTTTGCCACGTTGTCACGCCTGGTTGTTGTTAGGGCGCTAATGACCCCGTCGTCGACGCGCCCTAAAACCTGAAAAACAACAACAACAACAACAACTCCACGTTTCTCACTTTTCCGAGCTCATTAGAGTCCAAAAGGTGGTATTTTGTTTTTTTAACTTACAAACAGAAGTTAAGATTCGACATAGGCAAAAGTAATAGGACCAATTGGAAGAAAATAATAACAATAACTCATGTCATGTTGTGTTTCCTAGGTGAATTGTTAGCTGTTGTAGCCCTGTGGCAAGGTGTGCATTTGGGGGACAAAGAAAAAGAAAAAAAGAAAACACTCTGAAGATCAATATCAACTTTTGTTCAACGAGTGGTGTTTGATTGTCTTCTTCTTTGTTTTGTTTTTTTGTTTTAATGTTCCATTGTATTTCTTTCTCCATTTATATGTGACTTCAAGGTTTGTGCAATAATGTTAAAAATTGTTGTTATGAACATAAGAGTAGTCGAGTGGCTGCCAGCCAAATTTTTTGTATTTCATAAGTCATTTCATTTGTCTGATATGTATAATCATTTCAATCTTAGTTTAAGGGTTACCTGGCGACGGAAGTCGGGGCTTTGTTAATGCCAACTTCCGCCTGGTTCCGTCGGTGGGAGTGTAACAGAACAGGCATAATGCCTTTATAGTAATTTTATTTAAGGTAATAGAATTTACATCTATGGATACATTGGTTATGTAAGCTCTCTGAAGTACAGATATAGTAGGATTATCGCTGATGATGCATGGCGTGTTGATTGTAGTTAAAATGTTGATCCGCTTTAGACGTGATTTCTTAAGTGTTAATCTTTATTAAATGTATTGTAATTATAAACAATTTTCCTACCTTATCAAATAAATAAACCTGCAATCTTCGGATCTACCAAATGTCTGGTAGTTAAATTTCTTCGTCGAGATTTAAGAATACATGATACAAGAAGATAATAAATTTTAAAATAGCTACATGGCACCCGTGACAGGACTCTAGTTTGACGTATCAAGCGCATTTCCTTTGCCGCTTTTGCACGCTGGGTCCCTCTACGATACTTCTTCAAAATGAACCCTGCTTTGTGATCTGATACCAATTCATAACTAAAACTCTTTGCGTGCCAACGCCTTGTACGAACAGTGTCGACCAACTGTCGTCTATCGTTGTTAATCACCTCAATCTCTTTAACAACTTCAGTCTCACAGTCACTTAGGGTATTATCATCATTAACATGTACCCTTTTCAAACAAAACTCCATCTGCATTTCGAGGTTCTGATCCTGATAAACACCAGTATTATCAGCAGCTACACTAGCCGCATTAGCTGATTCAGCTACTTCCGCAGGAGCCTGGACCGCGGGAATGGCACCACTAGTACTTGCACCAGGGACTCTATTCAAATATTCTGTTAGATATCCTTCAACTGTAAAATCTTCAGTAAATTCCAATTCATCTTCATCATCTTCATCATCCATAGGCTGTGGTTCTGGCTCAGCTGCTGGTGTAACAGCTTGGGTTGGAGGTGAAACAACCACGTCATCTACTATAAAATCGTCTCCATCATAATACTCAAATCCATACATAGGTGCGCCTTCCAAATAAACCATAGTTGGGTCTTTTACAAAATCTAATTCTTTATACCAATATACTTTATTAACATCAATTTCCTTTTCAACTTCAGATTGTTCAACTTCAATTTTATAATAAGTAATTTCAGATCGCATTGAAACAATCTCATCAGGCAAAGTGGTTGAAGCTTTGCCATACTGTAATAAATACTCATCAGGCATACACCTTTTCACTATTTCACGAACATTTACTCCAACTGAATCCATCACTAACTCAAATTCTTTTAACATGGTGTTACAAAGTCTAAACATATGAAATAAATCACAAACTTCAGCATCATCAATAGTCCCGTCATCTTCTACTCTGGCGAACACGCCGTGCAAGTAAACTTCCTTTCGGGTAGGGTCGACAGCAAAACCCGAGACGCTCATCGTCAGTATGAAAAGTTGTTTGGCTTCTCACGTGGGACATGAGAAAATTGAATGGGAACAATTTGATGGTGATGGGAATATGCACCCCATTGAATTCATTCGGGACTTTGAGGACTTTGCACCTTTCTCCGTTGCTTCTGAAAAACAGCGGATCGAGATGGTTCGTTGGTACTTGGCCGGAGGAGCGAGGCGATGGGCCGACTGGTTTGCTGGCAATTGTAACACATTTAATGAATTCAAGAGGGAGTTTCTACAACATTATTGGTCGGTGGATAGGCAGATAGCCGTACATAGAGAATTGTTAAGGGAAGAAACTTATGTGGCCGCTAAGGGGACGCAGAAAGACTTTTTCATGATGTGTGCGGTCTCATGCAAATACCTCGATTGGAGTGAAGTGCCAGAGCATAAAAAGATAAGAGTGATATCATGGGGAGACGCAAGAACTGTGCGACATAGGAAGGAATGCTGGGCAGCCTTGGTGGGAATGACTAGTGTGTGTGAGAACCACACCGGGAATTCGAGGGGAATGCCAGTAGGTGTGAAAGAAGAGGATGTTGTAGAAGAGTACCCGAATGATGGAATAAGAGGAGTTTTCAAGGTGGTTTCTCGAAAATCTTATAAAAGTGTAAAATTGAATGGGTGTGTGGGGTCAAGCACTGGTTTAAAGTGCATTTGTACACAGTCAAATCCTCCACGTTTCTCACTTTTCCGAGCTCATTAGAGTCCAAAAGGTGGTATTTTGTTTTTTTAACTTACAAACAGAAGTTAAGATTCGACATAGGCAAAAGTAATAGGACCAATTGGAAGAAAATAATAACAATAACTCATGTCATGTTGTGTTTCCTAGGTGAATTGTTAGCTGTTGTAGCCCTGTGGCAAGGTGTGCATTTGGGGGACAAAGAAAAAGAAAAAAAGAAAACACTCTGAAGATCAATATCAACTTTTGTTCAACGAGTGGTGTTTGATTGTCTTCTTCTTTGTTTTGTTTTTTTGTTTTAATGTTCCATTGTATTTCTTTCTCCATTTATATGTGACTTCAAGGTTTGTGCAATAATGTTAAAAATTGTTGTTATGAACATAAGAGTAGTCGAGTGGCTGCCAGCCAAATTTTTTGTATTTCATAAGTCATTTCATTTGTCTGATATGTATAATCATTTCAATCTTAGTTTAAGGGTTACCTGGCGACGGAAGTCGGGGCTTTGTTAATGCCAACTTCCGCCTGGTTCCGTCGGTGGGAGTGTAACAGAACAGGCATAATGCCTTTATAGTAATTTTATTTAAGGTAATAGAATTTACATCTATGGATACATTGGTTATGTAAGCTCTCTGAAGTACAGATATAGTAGGATTATCGCTGATGATGCATGGCGTGTTGATTGTAGTTAAAATGTTGATCCGCTTTAGACGTGATTTCTTAAGTGTTAATCTTTATTAAATGTATTGTAATTATAAACAATTTTCCTACCTTATCAAATAAATAAACCTGCAATCTTCGGATCTACCAAATGTCTGGTAGTTAAATTTCTTCGTCGAGATTTAAGAATACATGATACAAGAAGATAATAATTTTAAAATAGCTACATGGCACCCGTGACAGGACTCTAGTTTGACGTATCAAGCGCATTTCCTTTGCCGCTTTTGCACGCTGGGTCCCTCTACGATACTTCTTCAAAATGAACCCTGCTTTGTGATCTGATACCAATTCATAACTAAAACTCTTTGCGTGCCAACGCCTTGTACGAACAGTGTCGACCAACTGTCGTCTATCGTTGTTAATCACCTCAATCTCTTTAACAACTTCAGTCTCACAGTCACTTAGGGTATTATCATCATTAACATGTACCGTTTTCAAACAAAACTCCATCTGCATTTCGAGGTTCTGATCCTGATAAACACCAGTATTATCAGCAGCTACACTAGCCGCATTAGCTGATTCAGCTACTTCCGCAGGAGCCTGGACCGCGGGAATGGCACCACTAGTACTTGCACCAGGGACTCTATTCAAATATTCTGTTAGATATCCTTCAACTGTAAAATCTTCAGTAAATTCCAATTCATCTTCATCATCCATAGGCTGTGGTTCTGGCTCAGCTGCTGGTGTAACAGCTTGGGTTGGAGGTGAAACAACCACGTCATCTACTATAAAATCGTCTCCATCATAATACTCAAATCCATACATAGGTGCGCCTTCCAAATAAACCATAGTTGGGTCTTTTACAAAATCTAATTCTTTATACCAATATACTTTATTAACATCAATTTCCTTTTCAACTTCAGATTGTTCAACTTCAATTTTATAATAAGTAATTTCAGATCGCATTGAAACAATCTCATCAGGCAAAGTGGTTGAAGCTTTGCCATACTGTAATAAATACTCATCAGGCATACACCTTTTCACTATTTCACGAACATTTACTCCAACTGAATCCATCACTAACTCAAATTCTTTTAACATGGTGTTACAAAGTCTAAACATATGAAATAAATCACAAACTTCAGCATCATCAATAGTCCCGTCATCTTCTATTCTGGCGAACACGCCGTGCAAGTAAACTTCCTTTCGGGTAGGGTCGACAGCAAAACCCGAGACGCTCATCGTCAGTATGAAAAGTTGTTTGGCTTCTCACGTGGGACATGAGAAAATTGAATGGGAAACAATTTGATGGTGATGGGCATATGCACCCCATTGAATTCATTCGGGACTTTGAGGACTTTGCACCTTTCTCCGTTGCTTCTGAAAAACAGCGGATCGAGATGGTTCGTTGGTACTTGGCCGGAGGAGCGAGGCGATGGGCCGACTGGTTTGCTGGCAATTGTAACACATTTAATGAATTCAAGAGGGAGTTTCTACAACATTATTGGTCGGTGGATAGGCAGATAGCCGTACATAGAGAATTGTTAAGGGAAGAAACTTATGTGGCCGCTAAGGGGACGCAGAAAGACTTTTTCATGATGTGTGCGGTCTCATGCAAATACCTCGATTGGAGTGAAGTGCCAGAGCATAAAAAGATAAGAGTGATATCATGGGGAGACGCAAGAACTGTGCGACATAGGAAGGAATGCTGGGCAGCCTTGGTGGGAATGACTAGTGTGTGTGAGAACCACACCGGGAATTCGAGGGGAATGCCAGTAGGTGTGAAAGAAGAGGATGTTGTAGAAGAGTACCCGAATGATGGAATAAGAGGAGTTTTCAAGGTGGTTTCTCGAAAATCTTATAAAAGTGTAAAATTGAATGGGTGTGTGGGGTCAAGCACTGGTTTAAAGTGCATTTGTACACAGTCAAATCCTCCACGTTTCTCACTTTTCCGAGCTCATTAGAGTCCAAAAGGTGGTATTTTGTTTTTTTAACTTACAAACAGAAGTTAAGATTCGACATAGGCAAAAGTAATAGGACCAATTGGAAGAAAATAATAACAATAACTCATGTCATGTTGTGTTTCCTAGGTGAATTGTTAGCTGTTGTAGCCCTGTGGCAAGGTGTGCATTTGGGGGACAAAGAAAAAGAAAAAAAGAAAACACTCTGAAGATCAATATCAACTTTTGTTCAACGAGTGGTGTTTGATTGTCTTCTTCTTTGTTTTGTTTTTTTGTTTTAATGTTCCATTGTATTTCTTTCTCCATTTATATGTGACTTCAAGGTTTGTGCAATAATGTTAAAAATTGTTGTTATGAACATAAGAGTAGTCGAGTGGCTGCCAGCCAAATTTTTTGTATTTCATAAGTCATTTCATTTGTCTGATATGTATAATCATTTCAATCTTAGTTTAAGGGTTACCTGGCGACGGAAGTCGGGGCTTTGTTAATGCCAACTTCCGCCTGGTTCCGTCGGTGGGAGTGTAACAGAACAGGCATAATGCCTTTATAGTAATTTTATTTAAGGTAATAGAATTTACATCTATGGATACATTGGTTATGTAAGCTCTCTGAAGTACAGATATAGTAGGATTATCGCTGATGATGCATGGCGTGTTGATTGTAGTTAAAATGTTGATCCGCTTTAGACGTGATTTCTTAAGTGTTAATCTTTATTAAATGTATTGTAATTATAAACAATTTTCCTACCTTATCAAATAAATAAACCTGCAATCTTCGGATCTACCAAATGTCTGGTAGTTAAATTTCTTCGTCGAGATTTAAGAATACATGATACAAGAAGATAATAAATTTTAAAATAGCTACATGGCACCCGTGACAGGACTCTAGTTTGACGTATCAAGCGCATTTCCTTTGCCGCTTTTGCACGCTGGGTCCCTCTACGATACTTCTTCAAAATGAACCCTGCTTTGTGATCTGATACCAATTCATAACTAAAACTCTTTGCGTGCCAACGCCTTGTACGAACAGTGTCGACCAACTGTCGTCTATCGTTGTTAATCACCTCAATCTCTTTAACAACTTCAGTCTCACAGTCACTTAGGGTATTATCATCATTAACATGTACCGTTTTCAAACAAAACTCCATCTGCATTTCGAGGTTCTGATCCTGATAAACACCAGTATTATCAGCAGCTACACTAGCCGCATTAGCTGATTCAGCTACTTCCGCAGGAGCCTGGACCGCGGGAATGGCACCACTAGTACTTGCACCAGGGACTCTATTCAAATATTCTGTTAGATATCCTTCAACTGTAAAATCTTCAGTAAATTCCAATTCATCTTCACATCCATAGGCTGTGGTTCTGGCTCAGCTGCTGGTGTAACAGCTTGGGTTGGAGGTGAAACAACCACGTCATCTACTATAAAATCGTCTCCATCATAATACTCAAATCCATACATAAGGTGCGCCTTCCAAATAAACCATAGTTGGGTCTTTTACAAAATCTAATTCTTTATACCAATATACTTTATTAACATCAATTTCCTTTTCAACTTCAGATTGTTCAACCTTCAATTTTATAATAAGTAATTTCAGATCGCATTGAAACAATCTCATCAGGCAAAGTGGTTGAAGCTTTGCCATACTGTAATAAATACTCATCAGGCATACACCTTTTCACTATTTCACGAACATTTACTCCAACTGAATCCATCACTAACTCAAATTCTTTTAACATGGTGTTACAAAGTCTAAACATATGAAATAAATCACAAACTTCAGCATCATCAATAGTCCCGTCATCTTCTATTCTGGCGAACACGCCGTGCAAGTAAACTTCCTTTCGGGTAGGGTCGACAGCAAAACCCGAGACGCTCATCGTCAGTATGAAAAGTTGTTTGGCTTCTCACGTGGGACATGAGAAAATTGAATGGGAACAATTTGATGGTGATGGGCATATGCACCCCATGAATTCATTCGGGACTTTGAGGACTTTGCACCTTTTCTCCGTTGCTTCTGAAAAACAGCGGATCGAGATGGTTCGTTGGTACTTGGCCGGAGGAGCGAGGCGATGGGCCGCTGGTTTGCTGGCAATTGTAACACATTTAATGAATTCAAGAGGGAGTTTCTACAACATTATTGGTCGGTGGATAGGCAGATAGCCGTACATAGAGAATTGTTAAGGGAAGAAACTTATGTGGCCGCTAAGGGGACGCAGAAAGACTTTTTCATGATGTGTGCGGTCCTCATGCAAATACCTCGATTGGAGTGAAGTGCCAGGCATAAAAAGATAAGAGTGATATCATGGGGAGACGCAAGAACTGTGCGGACATAGGAAGGAATGCTGGGCAGCCTTGGTGGGAATGACTAGTGTGTGTGAGAACCACACCGGGAATTCGAGGGGAATGCCAGTAGGTGTGAAAGAAGAGGATGTTGTAGAAGAGTACCCGAATGATGGAATAAGAGGAGTTTTCAAGGTGGTTTCTCGAAAATCTTATAAAAGTGTAAAATTGAATGGGTGTGTGGGGTCAAGCACTGGTTTAAAGTGCATTTGTACACAGTCAAATCCTCCACGTTTCTCACTTTTCCGAGCTCATTAGAGTCCCAAAAGGTGGTATTTTGTTTTTTAACTTACAAACAGAAGTTAAGATTCGACATAGGCAAAAGTAATAGGACAAATTGGAAGACAAATAATAAAAATAACTCATGGTTCATGTTGTTGTTTCTAGGTGAATTGTTAGCTGTTGTAGCCCTGTGGCAAGGTGTGCATTTGGGGGACAAAGAAAAAGAAAAAAAGAAAACACTCTGAAGATCAATATCACTTTTGTTCAACGAGTGGTGTTTGATTGTCTTCTTCTTTGTTTTTGTTTTTTTGTTTTAATGTTCCATTGTATTTCTTTCTCCATTTATATGTGACTTCAAGTTTGTGCAATAATGTTAAAATATTGTTGTTAGTGAACATAAGAGTAGTCGAGTGGCTGCCAGCCAAATTTTTGTATTTCATAAGTCATTTCATTTGTCCTGATATGTATAATCATTTCAATCTTAGTTAAGGGTTACCTGGCGACGAAGTCGGGGGCTTTGTTAATGCCAACTTCCGCCTGGTTCCGTCGGTGGGAGTGTAACAGACAGGCATAATGCCTTTAATAGTAATTTTATTTAAGGTAATAGAATTTACATCTATGGATACATTGGTTATGTAAGCCTCTGAAGTACAGATATAGTAGGATTATCGCTGATGATGCATGGCGTGTTGATTGTAGTTAAAATGTTGATCCGCTTTAGACGTGATTTCTTAATGTTATCTTTATTAAATGTATTGTAATTATAAACAATTTTCCTACATTATCAAATAAAATAAACCTGCAATCTTCGGAATCTACCAATGTCTGGTCAGTTAAATTTCTTCGTCGAGATTTAAGAATACATGATACAAGAAGGATAATAAATTTTAAAATAGCTACAGGGCACCCGTGACAGGAACTCTAGTTTGACGTATCAAGCGCATTTCCTTTGCCGCTTTTGCACGCTGGTCCCTCTACGATACTTCTTCAAATGAACCCTGCTTGTGATCTGATACCATTCATAACTAAAACTCTTTGCGTGCCAACGCCTTGTACGAACAGTGTCGACCAACTGTCGTCTATCGTTGTTAATCACCTCAATCTCTTTAACAACTTCAGTCTCACAGTCACTTAGGGTATTATCATCATTAACATGTACCTTTTCAAACAAACTCCATCTGCATTTCGAGGTTCTGATCCTGATAAACACCAGTATTATCAGCAGCTACACTAGCCGCATTAGCTGATTCAGCTACTTCCGCAGGAGCCTGGACCGCGGGAATGGCACCACTAGTACTTGCACCAGGGACTCTATTCAAATATTCTGTTAGATATCCTTCAACTGTAAAATCTTCAGTAAATTCCAATTCATCTTCATCTCCATAGGCTGTGGTTCTGGCTCAGCTGCTGGTGTAACAGCTTGGGTTGGAGGTGAAACAACCACGTCATCTACTATAAAATCGTCTCCATCATAATACTCAAATCCATACATAGGTGCGCCTTCCAAATAAACCATAGTTGGGTCTTTTACAAAATCTAATTCTTTATACCAATATACTTTTATTAACATCAATTTCCTTTTCAACTTCAGATTGTTCAACTTCAATTTTATAATAAGTAATTTCAGATCGCATTGAAACAATCTCATCAGGCAAAGTGGTTGAAGCTTTGCCATACTGTAATAAATACTCATCAGGCATACACCTTTTCACTATTTCACGAACATTTACTCCAACTGAATCCATCACTAACTCAAATTCTTTTAACATGGTGTTACAAAGTCTAAACATATGAAATAAATCACAAACTTCAGCATCATCAATAGTCCCGTCATCTTCTATTCTGGCGAACACGCCGTGCAAGTAAACTTCCTTTCGGGTAGGGTCGACAGCAAAACCCGAGACGCTCATCGTCAGTATGAAAAGTTGTTTGGCTTCTCACGTGGGACATGAGAAAATTGAATGGGAACAATTTGATGGTGATGGGCATATGCACCCCATTGAATTCATTCGGGACTTTGAGGACTTTGCACCTTTCTCCGTTGCTTCTGAAAAACAGCGGATCGAGATGGTTCGTTGGTACTTGGCCGGAGGAGCGAGGCGATGGGCACTGGTTTGCTGGCAATTGTAACACATTTAATGAATTCAAGAGGGAGTTTCTACAACATTATTGGTCGGTGGATAGGCAGATAGCCGTACATAGAGAATTGTTAAGGGAAGAAACTTATGTGGCCGCTAAGGGGACGCAGAAAGACTTTTTCATGATGTGTGCGGTCTCATGCAAATACCTCGATTGGAGTGAAGTGCCAGAGCATAAAAAGATAAGAGTGATATCATGGGGAGACGCAAGAACTGTGCGACATAGGAAGGAATGCTGGGCAGCCTTGGTGGGAATGACTGAGTGGTGTGAGAACCCACACCGGGAATTCGAGGGGAATGCCAGTAGGTGTGAAAGAGAGGATGTTGTAGAAGAGTACCCGAATGATGGAATGAGGAGTTTTCAAGGTGGTTTCTCGAGAATCTTATAAAGTGTAAAATTGAATGGGTGTGTGGGGTCAAGCACTGGTTTAAAGTGCATTTGTACACAGTCAAATCCTCCACGTTTCTCACTTTTCCGAGCTCATTAGAGTCCAAAAGGTGGTATTTTGTTTTTTTAACTTACCAAACAGAAGTAATAAGATTCGACATAGGCAAAAGTAATAGGACCAATTGGAAGAAATAATTAACAATAAACTCATGCAATGTTGTGTTTTTCCTAGGTGAATTGTTAGCTGTTGTAGCCCTGTGGCAAGGTGTGCATTTGGGGGACAAAGAAAAAAGAAAAAAAGAAACACTCTGAAGATCAATATCAACTTTTGTTCACGAGTGGTGTTTGATTGTCTTCTTCTTTGTTTTGTTTTTTTGTTTTAATGTTCCATTGTATTTCTTTCTCCATTTATATGTGACTTCAAGGTTTGTGCATAATGTTAAAAATTGTTGTTATGAAACATGAGTAGTCGAGTGGCTGCCACCAAAATTTTTTGTTTTCATAAGTCTTTCATTTGTCTATATGTATAATCATTTCAATCTTAGTTTAAGGGTTACCTGGCGACGGAAGTCGGGGCTTTGTTAATGCCAACTTCCCCTGGTTCCGTCGGTGGGT
>JARYHS010007365.1:0-17000 GCA_031002005.1 Vandiemenella viatica
AATGCGAGGCCAGAACGTTACCACTCACCCACCACGCTCGGTGAGGAGAAACAAGGCTATTCTGCTAAAGCTGAAATTTCTCATTGTGTACAATAAAAATTAATTTTTAAGTCCTGAGATAATAACGGATATATATATTCTGTACACAAAAAACGTTGAGGTGGTATATTATTGTTTGGAAATTGCGTGTGACTATTAAATAATAGGATATATTTGTAGTTAGTGGGATGAGGCAAATGTTGAAATTGTTGCGTTTCTAACTTTACGTTAGTTAATATTACTATTTTCAATAAACGGCACTCCTACAGTTCTTTATCATTGAAATTTTTGTTCATGTGAAGGCACCTCTTGTATGTTACCAGTTCTATTCTTTAATCAATAACGTCAGTTCTTTCACGTCAAAGATGTTAAGTAAAGACAATTTTGATTAACGCCTTGAAAGGGGGACTTTATGTTTGAATGCTTTCTAAGCGAATTCTATAATCTGCCAGCTCACCTCTGTGGCTTTTGTACTACAATCTACATAGATTTTTCATTTCTTTCGTTACAGCGAAGCATGGTTGCAGATGGCAGCTCACGCAACTCTGATTTAATCATCAGGGTGCTGGTGAGCCAGAAAGTTTATTGAATCACAACTCTGTCTGGGATGTTTAGACTGCCATCACACTAAACGAATCCTAATCAAGGTGAATTTGAGTTATGATCTCTAAATCTTCACACTTGTCGAGTCAGACCAAGTCCGAATCAAATCCCCACCTCTCTTTTTCTGTCCATTATTAAAAGTACCACATCCACTGTGTCTGGTTGTTATTCATGACTGCTTGAAGGAAGAAAATTGTGAACAGCTGACTTAATTCAACTGGTGTGAGGGTGGGAATTGAGTTTGGACGTGTTTGCTGGTGGAGCACTAACAAAATCTTGGTGAGCCAGATTGACCTTTATTTAGATTGATTCAGATTCGTTAAGCGTGAAGGGAGCTTTGGCTAACGACTTCCTTTCTGTCGAAATTTCCTTGAACTGTTAACCGACAACATAGACTCATTTATCGATAGAAGAAGCAATTATCTCTGGATGCTGCCGGTTACTCGAGACCAACAAGAAGTGTGCAGGGCGGAGGTCAATTTTTCAAGTTGCTCGCCATCTGGACCCGTCCCTAGACACACCAGAGCTCACAACAATAACACTGTCCGAAGAACGGAGGCGGGGCACGTCTGTAACCCCTCGTGTACTCAGTCATGCTCGGCCATCGATCTCTGCACCTCAGAGGGCAAGCACAGCGGCCGGGCGGACGCCGGGCTATTAATCAGGCGTCGGGACGCTCCCGCGTCAGACGCCGCACCGGAAGCGCCGCCCGCCAGCCGACGCCAGTTCCGGTCGGCCGGCTCGTCCCGCCAGTGCTGTCTCCATCAATCACTCCTACCGACCTAACACATGCAAATGTTGGCAGCCGTGCGCAAACCTACCGACACACCGCCTACCAATTTCTTTTCAAACGAGCAGTAAATTACGGCGCGTCCCAGACAAACTTTCTTAAAGAGACGTGAATTAAATAACACTTTTAAGGAAATCGTACTATAGGAAAAACGTAGAGCAAACATTTATGACTATAAGATGCTACTATACATGATAGATTCAATGCACCCTCCACCACATACTTTTAGTGAATCGTGGAGTAATAATAATAATAATGACTGTTTCCTATGTAAAGGTATTTTTACCAACTTCTTTACCGAAACATTTTGCACAGTAAAGTCTACAAATGAAATCAACACCTACACTATATTATAAATGCGAAAGTAACTCTGTTTGTTACGTTTTCACTACTAAACGGCTAAACCAATCCTGATGAAATTTGACAAGGAAATACTATGTGTCATTAGGAAGAACATAGAATACTTTTTTCGGGATAAATAACATATTTTGTAATGAAATTTTAAAAAATAAACGTACTGTGACAGACAGTCAGGTAGCATGTGGAAGTCTCTGTAACGTTATATCGTTAGCTCAGGCTTTGCTTCTCTCGAAGTCAGTTTGTTTATCATCTGAATGGTATAGACATAAGATGTTATCAGAAAGTAAGTAGTGCCTGAAGGGCGGTGCGGCGCCATCTTGTTTTTTTAATTGAATTGCGTGGGGTCCTTAATTGATTTTAATTGATTTTAATTGAATTGCGTGGGGTCCTTAATTGATTTTAATTAACGCTAATTGATTTTAATTGATTTTAATTAATTTTAATTGATTTTAATTGAATTGCGGGGAGCCTTAATTGATTTTAATTGAATTGCGGGGAGGGGGTCTCACATCTGTAACCTCAGATTGATCTTATTATTTCCTTATGTACAGCGGTCAGCGGACAGTTTTTTCCCCATGTATTCTTATGGAGGATGGAGTGAGCCCACTTTTTCCCCCATGGCGGGGAGCCTTAATTGATTTTAATTAATGCTAATTGAATTGCGGGGAGGGGGTCTCACATCTGTAACCTCAGATTGATCTTATTATTTCCTTATGTACAGCGGTCAGCGGACAGTTTTTCCCCATGTATTCTTATGGAGGATGGAGTGAGCCCACTTTTTCCCCCATGTATTGCTTATGGACCTGTCTTTGCAGACAGTTTGGAGCGGAGGGGAGCCGAGGAACTAGGGGAGTTTAATTGAATGCGGGTTCGTAATTGAATGTGCACAGCTGCGCCACACCCCGGAAGCCCTTAATTATCGCTCCCCACGCAGCTGCATGATGCGGGTCCGTAATTGAATGCGCCACACCCGGAAGCCATCAATTATCGCTCCCCACGCAGATGCAGGATGCGGGTTCGTAATTGAATGCGCACAGCTGCACCACATTTATCATCGTGGGCGCAGTCTTCCCACACCAATTCTCCATGGCTCCAGACGCGTGTATAAATAGGGCTGAGACCCCCCTTCTGCCATCCAGTCTTCTCTGAGTCGTCGAGCTGAAAACTTCAATCATCACAATGTCTTCTGAGGATCTTAGCTTATTCAGCGATATTGGTAAGTAAATTATTGTTATTTAACTTGTTTTTTCTGGCTGTTTTAAATTCTTTCACATATACTGATGAGCTTTTTGTTTTTCTGCTTCAGACATTGATGAAATTCTCGCTGAGGATGATTTCGGTAATGATAATATTTTTTTTAACGTAACTATATTTATGAAAATGTATAGTGCTGAAGCAGTAGTCTATATTATTAATTTATTTGTTCGCAGGTGATTTGGATATTTCATTCAGCGACCTTTTTTATTTCAGTACGTATTTATCTATAGATTATTTTTTTTTCCATGTCTTTATAACTATTGCTAATACATTTTTTTTTCTTTTTCAGATGAAGCATCACGCCCAGAGAAGCGTAAGGGAAATTCTCAAGAAATAAGTAGCCCAAAAAGAGCTTGTGATTCCTCACAATGGAGCATGCTCCCAAATATTGACGTGGATGTGCCGCAGAGCATGTCACCACCACATAGCATGCCGCCAACTCCGCCACCACAATGGGTTCTTCCACAACCACCAGCACACTGGAATATCGGTAAGTCCAGTACATCAGTAATTTACCTATATTATTTTATGCTTACAAAATTATGTTTTTCATGATACTAAAACATTTTCTTCTTTTTTATGTTTCAGAGGGGGCGGTCGGACACCAGGACAACGAGGCAGTTCCGCCACCAATATGGCGACCATGCGAGACGTCGGAACCTAGCCGACCGCCCGCCACAGCAGCAGCACCTCGCCTGCCCAGCCGCCCATCGCCGGGCCCAAGTCGACCACAGCCGGGACCCAGCCGACAGTATGCCGGTCCATCGCCGGGCCCAAGTCGACCACAGCCGGGACCCAGCCGACAGTATGCCGGTCCATCGCCGGGCCCAAGTCGACCACATCCGGGACCCAGCCGACAGTATGCCGGTCCATCGCCGGGCCCAAGTCGACCACAGCCGGGACCCAGCCGACAGTATGCCGGTCCATCGCCGGGCCCAAGTCGACCACATCCGGGACCCAGCCGACAGTATGCCGGTCCATCGCCGGGCCCAAGTCGACCACATCCGGGACCCAGCCGACAGTATGCCGGTCCATCGCCGGGCCCAAGTCGACCACAGCCGGGACCCAGCCGACAGTATGCCGGTCCATCGCCGGGCCCAAGTCGGCAGTATGCCGGTGCAGGGGCAGCCTTATGCAGTCATGATCATGCAGCAACGATGGGTGAGTCAGCAGCATTGCGCTTAGTCCTTGAAGACAGGCTTAGTGCATTTAAAAATAGAATTTATTCCGGGACAATTTCAAATTCTCAAAATTTCATAGATCCAATGAATTTCATTGATGCTTGCTTTAAACTAGTTGCCGGTAAAGTTCGCGAAATTGTGGATAATCGGTCCTCCCCATCTGTAAAGGTGCAGGTTGGACTGATTAACACATATAAAATACAGAAGGAAATGATTTTGGAAACCGCCCGTATGTGCTTTTTAACTAAAATGCGTGAAGTCACAACCAGCACTTGCCTGTCGGATTGGTATGAAAAATATGTGAAGTCGGAGCTCAGAGTAAAATTGTGTGAGTTTCAAGAAAGGACAAGTGGCAAAACTCTCGATAGAATAGAATCCCTCGACATTAGTATTTCTCATTTTCAACCTTTCTATCGGGGGTCATCCTATGTTGCACTGCCACTTGATATCTGTAGAAAGAGGGCCGTCATCAATGTTGAAAACAAGAATGACGAGTACTGCTTTCTATGGACACTTCTTGCAGCTCAAGTAAAGGCGCCGAAAACACATGCGTACCTAGTCAGTAATTATATGGAAGCCTTCACCAACCACCGTTTCGATTTTTCAGGTATTGAGTTTCCGGTAAAACTCTCTGACATTTCTAAATTTGAGAGGCAAAATCCAGACTATTCTGTAAATGTTTTCGGTCTGGATGAAGTTAAAGGTAAACATGTAGTTTCCGGGGCCCTCCATCACACTGCAGACAAATGCGTTCACCACATAAACATGTTGTTGATTACCGACGGCAGTGGGAAAAAATTCCATTACTGTTGGATTCACAACTTGTCGGCGTTAGTCAGATCTTCTTTAAGTTTGCATGAGCATACTATTTTTATTTGTGACAGATGTCTGCAACATTTTGGACGCAAAGATCTCCTGGACCGCCACGAGATTGACTGTGCAAGGGTTGATCCTGTAAGAGTGGATTTACCCAGCGACGACGATAAAACCTTAAAGTTTAAGGATTTTGTGCACCAACAGCGTGTACCCGTCGTCGTTTATGCGGACTTTGAAAGTTTATTGCTACCTTATGATTCGTGCAGTCCTCCACCCAACGCCTCTCACACTACTTTAGTCCAGAAACATGTCCCTTTCGCTGCCGCATACCAGGTCGTTTGTCCACGCGTTCCTAGTCTGTCGCGTTTCAACTCCTTCAGGGGAAAAAATCCTGAAAAATGGCTTGTTGATGAACTCGTCAAACTTGCCAAGAAAGTTGATAAAATTTACAAGAGGTGCATTCCTCTTGTAATGACAAACGAGGAAGAAGCAAAGTTTGCTGATGCTACGGTATGCCACATCTGCGAGAAAGACATTGAACCGGGGACTGTCAAGGTCCGCGATCATTGTCAATTTGCAGTATAAGACTAAAAAGTACATACCCATTTTCTTTCACAATCTTTCTGGGTATGATGCTCATTTCATTGTAATGGCATTATCAAAACTTGATTTCGAAGGAATGGACGTGCTTCCCATCAACACAGAACGTTATATTTCTTTTCGAAAAAGATTGAATACACTTCAATCACGTTAAGGTTTCTGGACTCATACCGGTTCATGCAGCTCCCATTAGACAAACTGGTTGGAACCCTTGAGGACGGCGACATGCGCATTACTAGTGCTCATTTCACCGACCCCGAGAAGTTCCAATTAGTTAAACGGAAAGGTGCCTTCCCTTACGAATACATGGATTCGTGGGATAAGCTCACCGAGGCCACGCTTCCTCCAAAATCAAAATTCTACAGTTCGTTGTCGGAGTCACACATTTCTGATGAAGATTACGAACACGCGACAAAGGTGTGGCGGACTTTCCAGATCAAGACTTTGGGCGAATATGCAAGTCTGTAGATGGACACAGATGTGCGGTTACTTGCAGATCTGTTTGAGAAATTTAGGAGTGTATGTTTGGGGAAGTACACCCTGGACCCCGCCCACTATTTCACATCCCCAGGCCTTTCGTGGCAGGCTATGTTAAGGAGCACGCGTGTCGAACTGGACCTTCTGACGGATATCGACATGCTGCTCTTTTTCGAACGAGGTATTCGCGGAGGTATTTGCCAGTGCGTCCACAGGTATGCGAAGGCAAATAACCGGTACATGCCGGAGTACAACCGCGAGGCGTCTGAAGATTTTATAATGTACTTCGACGTAAACAATCTTTACGGCTGGGCCATGGTGGGTTTCAATGGCTATCGGCTAAAGAGATTGCTAGCATAGATTTCATGAGCGTTGCAGCTGACTCACCTAGGGGGTTCGTATTGGAGGTAGACCTTACGATTCCTCAGGATAAACACGACGTTTTAGCAGACCTGCCGCCATGTCCAGACCACAAAGCCCCAGAAGGTTCTACCCTCCCCAAGCTGATGACCACACTGGAGAACAAGGTACGGTATGTTCTCCATTACCGAGTCCTCCAGCAATGTGTAGGCTTGGGGCTGCAGGTGACCGAAATACACCGGGTAATATCTTTCAATCAGTCACCGTGGTTGAAAGAATACATATCTCTCAATACGTGTTCTCGCCGTGACGCCAAAACAGATTTCGAGAGAGATTTTTACAAACTGATGAACAATTCAATTTTCGGCAAGACTATGGAGAACATTCGAAAACACCGCGACGTGAAATTGTGTACAGGTTGGGTGGGCCGCCGCGGTGCCCGCAAACACATAGCTTCACCACACTTTAAGCAAGTAACAGTTTTCAACGAGGACTTTGTGGCCGTGGAGATGGCGAAAGCTAGGATAGTTTTTAATAAACCCGTGTATGTCGGAATGTGCATTCTTGACCTGTCTAAACTGAGGATGTAAAGATTTCATTATGAATTTGCCATTCCTCAGTTTAGAAGCCCTCAATTGCTATATATGGATACAGACAGCTTCATCTACTTGGTGCGGAACTGCGATCCATATGAAGTGATGCGACGCAACAGGGAGGAGTTCGACACGTCCTGGGTATAGCACCGGCAACCGTTATGGGATAGAGTCCCACAATGAAAAGGTTGTCGGTGTTATGACGGACGAAGCGAATGGCACCCTGATTGCGGAGTTTGCGGGGTTAAGGGCAAAAATGTATGCATTCCGGCTCGAGACAGACCAGACCTCTAGACGGGCTAAAGGTTTGGCTGGCTCAGTCACTCGAAAGCTGCAGATGGAGGATTACATAAATTGCCTCCATGGTGAAACACCCAGGTGCCATCTGCAGCAAAGGATCACATCAACCCTTCATGTTGTAAATACTGTACAAATATCCAAACTGGGTCTGTCCTAGAACGGACGATAAGCGGTATATTTTCCCCGACGGGATAGAGACCCTCCCGTGGGGGCACAAGTCTGTAAATAATGTGTAAATGTTTTGTAAATATACCGTTTATCCGTGTTTCTAGTTTGTAAATATGTATCAATTTTGTAAATATGTAGATAAGTTAGGACTCTGTAAAATCTCAGTTTATCAAGTTAGGACGCTGCATAAAATATAAATTGGCTGTTGGGGGAGTGCTGCTGAATTGCTTTGTATGACATTTTGTTTGCTGAGCCGTATGCTCATTATATTAACGTAATCGGAAAAAAAACATATTTGTAAAATAGACTAAGTGTACATAGATTGTACGTTTGCTGAGCTGTATGCTCATTTGCATTATATTAACATAATTGAAAAAAAAATTTGTAAAAATAGGCTAAGTGTACATAGATTGTAAGTTTGCTGAGTTGTATGCTCATTTGCATTATATTAACGTAATTGAAGGAAAAAAAAACACAATTGTTAGAAAAATAAGTTTATTTATTAAGAAAAATGAATTTTTTACATTTTAAATAAATCTTTTTTATGAATCCACGTGTTATGTGATTTAACAAAACCCAACCACTTCACCAAGATCATATTTTTCCTTCTCTTTATCACTCGTTCAACCAAAAATGTACTTGTAAGTTTTGTTAGTTTGTAATTCTTGCTGGTAAAATGCTCCTGCAATATCTTTACCTTGATAGTCTTTAAGTAAATAAGTTACAGGATTTGTTAATTTCACTTTACTGATGGTAAACACTTCAGTTGACCAGTTGGGCAAGTAGCCTTTCCTCAAACTTTTCTTTAAATCTACTGATTCTGACATGGTCACCAACTTTGAATTTTGCTGGAGTAGTCATCTTAATATGGCTGTATACTGCTGAAAGAAGTGAATTGTCTTTAACATCACACGGTTTTTCATCTTGATGGTGCGGTGCCACTTGTTATTGTAACTGTTCATTAATTGAGGAAGAAGTTCAATCCACTGATGTGAACCACGTCTGCTGAATTCTTGCCACATTGCATTCTTGATAGTTCTATTGAGTCGCTCAACTATTGATGCTTTAAGATGAGTATATGTTGAGTAGTGATTAATACCATAACTTGTCATGAGCGATTTAAACTTTGAATTGTAAAACTCTTTTTCCGTTGTCAGTCTGTAAATTTTAGGAACACGATCACCATTAAGTATTTTCTTCATAGCGTCGACAACCACACTAGCCGTTTTGTTCTTGAGGGGTAGAGCCCATGCAAACTTTGAATAAGTATCAACCATCATAGCCACTGTTTTTACGAGAATACGGGATCATTTCTACAATATCAGCTTGCCATAGGTCGTCAAGACCTTTGATTATTACCCGGCGTCTTGGGAAATTCCTTCTAGCCGGTCTATGGAGTTCAGCTACAATTTGATCCATGTTACACGATAATGTCTCTCTCACGAAGTTCTTCAATCACCGACAAAATTTCGTTGGAGTGTGCAGTGTGTCCTGCTGATGTTGATGCGGTAAGTAATTTCAATCTTTCAACGAGCTCATTCGGATCGTCCCAATACACATATTCCTTCATGGGAAGAAGACCAGAACCCGACTGATTGTCAAGTTTAGAGATTATGTTTTTATACTTAGTGGTTGTATTTTTCAAAACTTCTCCAGATGGAATAAATTTCACTCTGTGTGCATTCGTGGTGTCTAGTATTTCATAATAACTTTTCAAGTCCATGTTGGTAAATTTTTTGGGTTTTTTAAGAACAACAGTTCCATTAAGCCTTGAGTTCTTTCATATTCATTTCCATCAATCTGTATAACATCTCCATCTATAATCATAGGAGTATTTCCAATCATTAGCGAATCATTTTTCTTCCGGACACCGTACACCGAATCATAATCTCTTTCACTTCGATTGAGTGACTTCAAGAAATCTTTGATCATACCTGGAGGTTGCTGCTGCTGCTGCTGCTGATGTCGCGGAGGTAAGAAAACATTTTCTATTGTATCCGTCACAGGTCTTAAAGAATCTTTGAAAAATTTCTCAGAGTCGATTTGGCCAGTTTTCAATTCAAGTAACTTGCGTCGAATAGCATTTCGGGCCTTTATGATGCCGCGTTTAGTTGTTGTCGTATCCATGTTTAAGCATCGAATGAAGCTTATGAGAGTTTATTGTACTATTTTATACTTGATAGTTAATGTTGCTGTAAATGGTTTGTGGGGTTGAGCATTTGGGATAAAAATAAGATGATCGCCTTGCTTCACAAAGTTTATCCTTGCAGTTTTAATCCAATTCACTATTACATCAACCCTGCCCGGTTTGGCTACTGAGAGGATTACACCATTGACGGGAATTTCGTAATAGTTAAGACCTGTCTCTAGAATGTATGCACGATCTTCAATCAAATCTGTTACCGCAATAGTTATAACCATGGTAACTACTGTCGATTGTAATTCCTTCAGAAGCATTGCTGCATCGCTAGTTGCCTTGTCAATGTATTTTTGGATGCAACATCATCGTCGTCGATGGGGTCAGCTACATGTTTGAGTATTCTACCTTGGCAATCCAAATTACCGTCCTTTGTAAGAAGTATGTTTTGAGGTGGGTACACCAAAACTCTCCTGCTCTGTATCGTCGAAGTTCTCCCAAACTTGTCCATGGCTGCAATGATGATAGTACCTAGTGTGCTTGTCTATTTATTTAAAAACGAATCAAACCCGTTGCGGTACCGTCCATGATACATATCACAGTCTTTGTCAATAACTGCAAATCCATGCTTGCTCGCATTCCAACAAGTACCACATAAGTTCTTAAACTCGCTGAACGGCATATCTGTGTTCACGTGGTCATTATAAATGTGTTTGAGATTCATGTCGTCCTGTTTAAAGAGTACAATCAAGTTGGCGTTGTCTCTCACCAGCTGTTTAGGTATACGGCTGTATGTCTGACACAAGTAGAAAGAGTCTACTGACCTATGTCTCCCATACAAAAGTAATCTCGTATATTATTCTGCTTCTCACACGAGACATCGTCAAACACAAACACTGAATTTGGTAGCGCTTCACTAGGTGGAGGCACATTCTGATTATCGCTAAATGTTAAATACTTAATTTCTTTAATGGGTTTCAGTATTTCACCTAGCAACTGGTACTTTGGCTGGTACAACGATTTTGAAAACACATATACATTTTCAAATCTAAGCCCATTTGGGTGTTCCAGCAGGGACAGCACAAGATTGGTTTTACCACAGTTTGACGGTCCACAAACTATCGCTCTCACTGTCTCGGGGAACAGAGGTCCGTTCTTCTTCCGCTTGGTGCCGGCAACATCTGCATTACTCACGGGTATATGTTGCTTGCTGCTTGACGAATCGCATTTTGACAAGGTTTTCTTTGCTGCACGGGGTATATATAGACGCGCGAATACGTAAAAATCATTCAGTCGATAACAATGCCTCCTACGAAGAGAAGAAGGGCCGTGGCTTCTTAAACAAGCTCGTCGACAAAATGCCATTTGAGGCACACATTCCAACTTACCAGTTCTGTGGACCCGGGACGAAACTTGAAAAACGTCTGAAACTCGGCCAGACTGGGATCAATCCACTAGATGCAGCATGCAGGAGCATGACATTGCGTATGCACAGGGTGCCGACAGACGTAATGCAGACCGAATACTCGCAGAGAAGGCTTCAGTCAGAATGAAAGCCAACATGCAAAGTTCGGTGAACGGGCGGCCGCGTTACTAGTTAACGGCGCTATGCGTGCCAAGCTAAAGTTGGGTGCAGGGATTAAAAAGAAAAAGAAGACGAAGAAGAAGGGTGGAATCCTCCCCTTAATCCCTATTTTTGCCGGATTGTCGGCTGCCGGAGCTCTTGCCGGTGGAGCCTCAGCCATCGCCAGAGCCGTCAAAGCTGCTAAAGAAGCAAAAAAGCAGTTGAGTGAACAGAAACGACACAATGAAACCATGGAGGCAATTGCAATGAGGGGTAAAGGTCTGTATTTAAAGCCATACCGGAAAGATGGATCTGGATTGAAAAAAAAAAGTCCGATCAGGCGTTGACCGATGACGATATACGTAGACATGTAAGCGTTTGCGTATACCTCATTTTCGTGGTGTCTTCATGCGCGATGCATTACCTCAAAAAATTAGTGAACGTGAATGTGGAATTGTGAACTTGGACAGTGCTGAAAATGCTGGGACGCACTGGGTTGCGTACATCAAGTACAAGGATGGTGTAGTGAAATATTTCGATAGTTTTGGTGACTTACCTCCGCCATTGGAATTGCAGCGATACTTTGCAGGTAACAGAATACAGTACAATGTGCAGCGACACCAGGAATTCGGTACGCACATATGTGGACATTTATGTTTAAAATTCCTGCATCAGAATGCATAACATCAGTCTTGCATGAACCTTAGTCGGGGTAACACATGTCTGTGACACTCTGCTTGTCCGGTAACAGTTCAGTCTTGAGCTGTGATTACTTTCCACCGATAGATTTGAGTCAAGGCGAGTATACGATCGGTTTAGTAGATTTTCAAACATACAACTCGATTCCGAACATTGATAAGTCAAATTGCAAATTTCATTACTCGAAGAATAAAGTGATAGATATTCCTACAGGATCGTATGATATTGAAGACTTGGCCAGTTATTTGGCTCGGCTTACAAATAACGAGAAACTGGTTATTAAAGCAAACAACAATTCACTCAAGTGTGAGATACAAACACCTGTGGAAAATAGATTTCACGAAACCAACCTCAATTGGCTCACTGCTTGGATTTTCTAAACGTGTGTTAAAAACCGGGATTTCATACCTCAGACTACACTGTGCAGATCTTCAAAGTTAACGCGATAAGGATAGAGTGCAGCATATGTACGGGAAATTACGTCAACGATAAGCTGGGGCATACACTACACGAGTTTTTTCCAACAGTACCGCCAGGGTACAAGATTGTAGAAGTACCTGCAAACGTCATCTATCTTCCCATCACGGTGAAAACGCTCAACAACATTCACATTAGAGTTGTCGATCAGGACGGCAATTTAGTGGATTTCAGAGGAGAAACTATTACTCTGAGGCTACATATAAAGAATGGGCGCTCGTTATAAGAAGAGGCAGACTCAAACAATTGTCAGTAGTGAACCGACAGTGAAACGGGTAACACCAACAGTGAAACGGTTAACTCCTGCTAACGTGCTCTTCCTACAGTCGTTAGGCTATACAGTTAAAAATCATGGATGAAGTGCTTGATATAACTTCCAGTGTGGAATTGATGAGTCGGTGACGCGTAAACAGTTTTTTGAGTCACCAACCACATACACCCACAACATTTAATAATAATGATGAAATTCGGATACCTATTCAGAACCAGGATACATATACACTACCTGGGGAAAGTTTCTTGCATATTGAAGGAAGATTTCTCAAGTCAGATGGAACTGGGGCTACAAATTCAATTGTTACATCCAATGCGTTTGCGTTCCTATTTGAGGAAATTCGGTTAGAAATTAATGGAGTTGAAATAGACCGAAATAGAAATGTCGGTGTCACAAGCACAATAAAGACTCTTATTTCTGCTGGTCCTCAACAAATTGGTCTGTTGGAGAACTCAGGATGGGGGCAACGCGATCTTGGAAATGGTTACTTTGATGTATGTATTCCGCTGAGTATGCTCTTGGGTTTTTGTGAAGACTTTAAAAGGATACTTGCAAATGTAAAACAAGAACTAATACTTATTCGATCTAGGGACGATACAAATTCATATGTACAAGCCAATCCAAACCCCCAGAAAAGTAAATTCGCCATCAGTAAACTAGCATGGGTGGTGCCTCATTTACAAGTAAGTGAGAGAGAAAAACTGGCGTTGCTTAAGATTGTGGACAGTGGGGAAGCCACTTAGAATTAATTTCCGAAGCTGGGATTTGTTGGAGTACCCGCTACTTTCCTATAAGCAAAACTCAAATTTGGTCTTTGAAAACATCAACACAGCTGGAGAAACCTAGATTCGTTGTTCTGGGATTTCAAACAAACAGGAAACGAAATGAAGCATTAAGTGCGGCTTTATTTGACCACTGCAATCTTGCCAACGTCAAAGTGTTTCTAAATGATGTGGCGTACCCCTACGAGAACATGAATTTGGACTTTAAGAAAAATCGAACACAGTATTGTACGATATGTATGCAAGATTCCAACAAACTTACTACGAACGGGAGCATCCTTCACCGCTACTAAACCGCGAAGATTTTGTCGCTACTGCCCCTATCACCGTAATCGACTGTTCACATCAAAATGAATCGGTTAAAAACGGGACCTGTATATATTCGTATGGAGTTTGATAGCACTGACAATTTTCCAGCCTACACCGCCGCATACTGTCTAATCCTTCACGACCGTGTTGTGGAATACGTACCGCTAACAAGTGTTGTGCGTAAGCTCGCATAATACCAGATAGCGCCCATCATTGCCACCCAGTATCATGCCGACCATCTTCCTGGACGCTCAAGGATTCAAGACGAGAGAAGGAGTGTTTATCTTCAAAGAAGTTGCCGTCTGTGTAGTGCAATCAGACAACATTATCGCCACACATTGCATCT
This sequence comes from Vandiemenella viatica, assembly GCA_031002005.1. Classification (NCBI taxonomy): domain Eukaryota; kingdom Metazoa; phylum Arthropoda; class Insecta; order Orthoptera; family Morabidae; genus Vandiemenella; species Vandiemenella viatica. The sequence continues at coordinate 14,133 of JARYHS010007365.1, forward strand.
CTGTAAATTCGCCATCACGTGGAGGTAATGAGCCAACAGTCAAATGGTTGACAAATAATTACCATGGAATACCTTGGACTGCTGCTGGTATAACCTTTAGCAAACTATGTACTATTCTACATGCAATCACAAATGAAGATGACTCCATTATTTACGTTAAAGGACGGGAGAAGGCTCGTTGGTTTCAGAAGATTATTCGCAAGAAAGTCTGCTACAATATAAAAGATTTAGGATGCCCGCCTCTACATGAACTCAAGAAAAATAATTTGATAAAACTTTGTAAAGGACATTTATTTTGTAACGCTATATGCGCTGTTGAAAATGTATTTTTAATTGCCCAATGGTGGGTGAAATAAAAAAAAAAGAAATAAAATAAAAAAAATGTATTATTTATTTAAACACTTTAGTTAATAAGGTCCACAAACATCATATCCGGGTTCATAATTCTTAATTACAATATTATTTACATCATTAGATACTAACAAATTTTTATACGCAATGAGTTCAAGTCTTAATTGCGCATAATCCAATGATGAACTGTATGTCACTAGAGCTACACGAACATTATTAATATGCATGTCAATCAGTTTTTGCACTGTAACCATATTGAAGTCTCGTAGCACTTTATTAGCTAGAATGTCCACAAATTCAGTATAATATCGTCCCACCAAGTAGCCCCACTTCTGCTTGACGGTCAGCGAGGGGAGCGATAATTCGGGTGTGGCGCATTCAATTACGAACCCGCATCCTGCAGCTGCGTGGGGAGCGATAATTGATGGCTTCCGGGTGTGGCGCATTCAATTACGGACCCGCATCATGCAGCTGCGAGGGGAGCGATAATTCGAGTGTGGTGCAGCTGTGCTCATTCAATTACGGACCCGCATCATGCAGCTGCGAGGGGAGCGATAATTCGAGTGTGGTGCAGCTGTGCTCATTCAATTACGGACCCGCATCATGCAGCTGCGTGGGGAGCGATAATTGATGGCTTCCGGGTGAGGCGCATTCAATTACGGACCCGCATCCTGCAGCTGCGTGGGGAGCGATAATTCGAGTGTGGTGCAGCTGTGCTCATTCAATTACGGACCCGCATCATGCAGCTGCGTGGGGAGCGATAATTGATGGCTTCCGGGTGAGGCGCATTCAATTACGGACCCGCATCCTGCAGCTGCGTGGGGAGCGACCCTAATTCCTCGGCTCCCCTCCGCTCCAAGGCGTGAGTCAATTAGCATTAATTAAAATCAATTAAGGCTCCCCCCTCCGCAAATCAATTAAAATCAATTAGCCACAATTAAAATTAATTAAAATCAATTAGCCTCAATTAAAATCAATTAAAATCAATTAAAATCAATTAAAATCAATTAGCGTTAATTAAAAACTGGCAACTGACGCAGGTTTTGACACTACTAAGGTGTTTGAGCCGGAGAAATATGAGTTTGTAACTCTCTCAATCCGGCTTAAATACCCACGAGGCTAAGAACTACACTGCGACTCTCCAAGCAAAACGTATGTGGGAAATAGCCAGTTCCTAACCACACATTACATCAGGCAACGAGATTATGTTTGATGCCACACCGAACGTAGCTTATGTTTGAAATTGCTGGGATTTTATTCCAGATGAAAGCCATGTACGACTTCAATCAGGAAAGTTTCTTAATGACTGGTACGCTGTGATCACCGTGAAAAGCCAATGACGAATTCTGGGCCTCTACAGACAGTGGGATTGTGTGTGTGTTTGAAGGGCTAGTAGATTAACAGAAACAATTTGTTCCTATCACAAGGCATTAATTGAATATTTTGGCCTCACCACTTATGCAGACCTGCTGTCAGAGGGGATGGAACATTCTCTTGTCATATGAAAACGGAAACGTTGATGAATGAGTCAAAACTTCATGGACAAAAAAAACACCACAAAACTGCCAGTTTAAAGAATGAGAAAATTTCACTAAGACAAATCTGCGTACTGTTATAACAAACATAAATTTTATAAACAAAAAATGATATCACCAATATCGCTGCGCGCGTTACGACTAAGGATTGCAATCCCGCAGTGTTTTCAATCCCGCGGGATTGGCGCAAACAGTTTTTTAACGCATACATTTAAAACAGAGTTTCTTTAAACGTTAATTAATTAAATAATAAATAAATTAATATATAAAAATTAATGTAAAATGATAAAAATTAACAGTTAACAATATTTTAATTGGCAAAATGACATTAAAACTTTTTAGTATGTCTTAAATACATTTCGAGCTTTTACATTTTTGGTTTTTAATCCAAGCCAATTTTTAAATAAATAATAAAAAATGAAAAATATTCAGTGTTAGGTCATTACGTGCATTAAAATACATCACATAAGTTTAAAAACATGGTTTGCTTAATGGCCAAGTTACCAGAGTTTTTATTTTAAATTCTAAATAAATGTTCCATAACACCGAGAGAAAGCATTCAATTTCACAAAGTGAATATACTCTGCAAAGTGTAGACTTGGCTCAGAACAAGATCTTTTTTTTTTTTTTTTTTTTTTTTTTTTTACAAAAATTGTTTTTGTGGGATTCCTTATTATATCTCCTGATTCCTTGATTGATCTTACAGTTAATTCAATGTTATTAAAAGAAACTGCTCACCAACACTTAAACTGTCAACTATTTCACTTATGTGGCGTAACGTCGTTTTTAGAGTGGAAATTATTACTTTTTAGTAAGAAAGGAGACTTTCTCGGCGAATGATTGCAGTGAAGTTTTCATAGGTTGTATATCCGGATTTCATTGTAAAAACACGAAATTTCACACGTGAGGGAGACGGCGGAGGCAGCTGTCGACGTATGGTGTTCCTACAACACAATTCGTCGATAAACCCGTGAATACTTAT
>JARYHS010007366.1:0-13688 GCA_031002005.1 Vandiemenella viatica
GTTAATGCTAGGCGCTTGGGGCAATCCGTTTCGGAAAAATGTTCGTGAATTCAACATTCCTCTAACCACACTGTTAAGAATATGCCGGTGCCGCGAATATTCAATTTCAGGAGTTACCTCCCGCCATGGACAACACAGTGTCCGACCACGTGTCTACTTGATGACCGAGAGCCAGCATGTCTGCATCGAGGTGTCAGTACTCGCAGACGGGCGACACTATGTCAGAGAAGAACAATACTCGACGTAGGACGGATGTGCCCGTGCGGACAGTGCAGCGAAATTTGGCGTGGATGGGATATGCCAGCAGAAGAACGACGCGAGTGCCTCTCCTAACAAAACTCCATCGCCTACAGCGCCTCTTCTCGGCTTCTCAACAGATCTCTTGGACCCTAAATTTGGTTCGAGTATGACACAGCCCTCACGACGGCATGGACCCCCATTGGCACTGTGCAGCTCATGGTGGATCCTTTCTGGTAAGAAGTGTGTTTACATAAAATGGAATAGGCTGTCTTATCAAACTAAACCCATATAGACTGATTCAAGAAAATTGACTGACTTTCCCAGGACGACAATGTTGCCCTGCCAAAATCGTTCAGGATTGATTTGAGGAACATTCTGGACAATTCCAGTGAACGACTGGGCCGCCTAGTTTATAAGACACGAATACAATCGAACATATCCATGAGATGATCGAAAGGCAGTCTGTGGCATAACTTACGTCACCAGTAACACGTATGGACGGCTGTGGAGGTATCATGACTGAATATTTGTTCAGACCACTTACGACGACTTGTTGAGCCAATGCCACGACTGGTTGCTGCACGTCATCGAACAGAAGCAGATCGCTCCCGATATTAAGAGATATCCCAAGAGTTTTGGCACTTCAGCGTATTTTAATGCAGCCTGGTAGTTCGTATTGCTGCTACCGTAAGTTTCTTGCCTTATGGTTCATGTGGCCAAAATGATTTTTTATTTTTATTTCCGTAGTACCTTCACTTCCTTTTATGAGGTACTTCAGTTACACAATGCTGCATAAAAATCAGACTTAAGAGTCGTCTAAATCATTATTTTATTGAATACTAGTCACTCCGTTTTTATCCTTCTATAGGGTAGAGTAAGATTGTTTTTTGTAAAAAAAAAAAAAAAAAAAAGATCCACCTTTTATTTATGTATTGATACGTTTCGTTTCTCAATATATCTTCCAGTTTTCCACCATTTTTTGTTAGTAACCCTTAATCTAATAGACTACTGCCTTGGCGACTGGATTTTTTATTTTCCTCAGGCTCTTAAGGAAAGCAGAAATTTAGGTAATTAAAAACGGAAAGATATTGGTGCAAGGAATGGGAAAGAATTAGGAAGTGGTTTCCTGTAGGGACCTTCTCGGCGTTCACTTGAAGTATTTACGGATATTACGGTATTGGAAATTGTATTGGGCTGAATAGGAATCAAACCAGTGGCCTCTAGAGCAGCAGGTTATTGCGCTAATCATTCACTCACTAGGTTCCGTTTGACATTACAAACTCCGGTATTCGTTGAAAAATGAGACCTTACTTGCCCACAAAAATTAAGAAGAAAACATGAAAAAGACACAAACTATTACCTGTGTGAGATTTTAAAACAATTTTCATTTCTTTGGATGGGATAAAAAAATCTTCATCTACGTGTTCGCCACCATTTTTTTTTCAGTTACATCACTGCACATAAGTCGATAAATTTTAATATTGTATATTGGAAATATTTTACACGCTAAGACCATAAAAACGGCAGATGCACTGTGTAACACTTCTTTCATATTTTACAGGTGTTTTATCTTAATATATCTTGCAGAAATCATATTTATTTGAATTTTTCATCAGAGAAACTGATAAATTTGCATAAAGAAACAAATTTGAACTATACACAAAGTTTTAAGTGACGATCACTAACATATGACTGTTTTAGAAACTGTGCAATTAATGATTAGTCTACTGCTGGAAAATAACGCAAATTTATCAGTACTGTTATTGTAACTATCCCTGCTGAGTACGAAGACTATGCCATTTTGTAGCAAATTTTATCTAAAAAATTCTTTTCAGTCACCGCCAAGTAACGGGATTTATTGCCACACCTAAAAGCTACCACCGCGAAAACGACGTAACATCAGCAGAGTATCAGCTTACTTCTCCTCTGAACGAGTGACAGTTTGGGAGAGAATCTGCAGTTAAGCGCCTGCCACTGCATCCCAGTCGACAACACTAGGAAAAAATTCCAGTCTGAGGTTTTTCTGGTGCGCTGCAATCTGAGCCGCCTGTGCCGGGGTGGGAACAAAAGATGGTAGACGAAAGCTTGCGAGGCACAATTATGTTGATTGGAAAGAAGGCTGCGAGGCGGCGCCCGGTGGTCGATGGCGCCACCACGCCCCCCTTGACGTCACACGCTGTCACGTGACTGTCGCGCGCGGTGCCTACCCACAGGCGCTCGCGACGGTTCTCGATAAATGAAGTAGCAAATTGTCGCCTCGGTTGGGCAGCGAGGCGCTAGGCAAAGGATGCACTTCATGAAGAAGATAACGCCAGTTTCGGGACGTTTGTGTTTCTCCTGATGTTCTGTCGCTCCTAATATGTAGCGGTTGTTTATATTTGTAGTATGCTGAAGAGTACGTGAGTTATAGAGCTTCTTGGCTGTTATGTACAAGGAAATAAGTACATAAGATTGTTATGGATTGGAAAAAGTTTCTCGATGAGCTATAAATACGTTAAACCTTTTTTCAGATGCCTAGCTATCAGCGCTTCTTTAAAATAATGCTCCGTTATCATTTCACTATCATTTAACCCTCCTTCAAATTAAAATTGCATTCTATGAATTATTATATGCTAGTAGAGTTATACAGCGAAAAATTTAAAATTATCGTAATAAATTGGTCTTCAAATGAACAGAGCCAAAAGTTGTCACTATGTTATTTACCTCGTTCACATATCTCATTAAACGAATGAAATAGGTACAGCTTCGATTTCTCCTAATTCTGGGTCCTCTGTTAAAACAGCGGATCTGAGTTTTTACTGTCTTTGCAAAATTGGTGATGATAGAAAGAGGTAAATTACTCATAAATCGGTCAATACAGTTAACTCAAAATTGAAGTGGACATAATGAGGCTTAATCTCAACAACAATTCTAATAAAACAGCAATTTGTTTGATATTTCAAACAAAACGGATGGTTATTATTGTTCTTTACAAATACGATTGACAGATATACAAACACTAGGAAAACAGTTGTAAAGATAGCTTCAAATTCCACTATAACATTACCATGCTGGAAATGTCCTGATAGAAATATTTCATGTGTACTAACTATCTTTTTTGCGGAAGGAGAAAATATAAATAAAATATCCGATGGCGTACAACTCCTTGCAAGGAGGTAAACTAGAAACATTTAGCTAGTTCGTGCAAAAAATTCATAGAGGATATTTCATTTATTTTGTTATATGTTCAAGTAACTCGAATCATATAGGCTAATTAGATACTTTTTAATGTCTGCAATTATGCTGCACATTGTTGGTAAATATATGCAATGTTGTTTCTACCACAACATGGAGTCACCCAAAAAAATACAAACAAAATTGTTTTGAACCAGTCGAATCTTAGAAGTTCCATTGAACTTTTCAGCAAAGAAAGGAAAAACTGAAACTCCCAGTTTTCTCGTAACATTTAGTACATGTGGAAGACTTAATAAAGCTTGTTTCAAACGAGCAGTGAAGAATAGAAATAAAGTGGTGAAGGTTCAAAGTTAAAGCATCATACTTCCCTTCTAATAATGGTTAATGCTCGGCCCTCGCAATCGGGAAGACGCTGGTTCGATCTTGGGACAGACCATCTTGATTTCATTTATATGTAGTTTTCTGAAATCTCTACAGGGAAATGCTGGGATTATTCCTTCAAGAGTAAATAACCGAATACCTTCCCGTCCTTTGCAATCCATCATAAAGACTTTAACGTTGACGCCCATGAAAACTCTAATAAAAAATCTGAATGCCAATCTAAGAGAGGTGACGGCAATGTTCTATCAGCAGTAATTTTTCAGAATTGTTCTAATCATTAGCCATATATATTCTGTTTCTAGAAGATTTCCTGGAATCTACGGAATGTGCAACTTTTAGTATTATTTTCTGGAATTAAAACAGTTACATCGAAACTGCATTGGTATGAATTTAATATTTACTTCCGATATGAAGATAGATGGAATCACTGTCATACTAATTAATTAAATCAAACAAGCAATCAAAATCTGTATTTGTATTTAGAATATAAATACTGTAGTTCACTTAGTGCCAAGGATCTAAAGTAATAGTAAGGAAATTTCTTGAAACTAATATGACGTGAATGGCATCAAAATTATTCTTTCTATGAACGGACTAAACCATTAGATAGTAGTAAGATGCCAAGTAACTTCTATGTTTATTTTAATTTTTGGGGAGGGGTGATTATTACCAATGAGAGTCGGAATATAGACTATTGCTTATGGCTTTTCGCCTCATCCACGTCACACTTGGCGAGAAAGAACTAGGGTCAAGGAACGAGAAGGAATTCGGCCAACTTTGAATAATCCATCCTGGGATTCGTCTGGACTGATTTGGGATTACCAGAAAGGGGACTCGAACCCATGTTCCCCCAAATTCTTGGCGAGAGCGTTACCACTTACCGACCACGTCATCAAATGTGTGCCCTTACGAAGGAAGGGAAAAAGAAGAGACTAAGGGGATGGTCTTTGTTTCCCGCTACACAAACATATGTTTTATAAACAGTGTAACGCTTATAACTTCATTGTATTGCTTAACAATCGTGGGATCGTGGTGACACTGACTGATTAATGTTTGCCAAAGAAGTCATTTACGCCAACAGGATGTTAAAAAAATGAAAAGTGAGTAATCTACTAAATTTATCCAGTGCCACATAAACTGGGAAACAATAATTTCATGCTAAATTTATCACATAATTTCTTACATTGGGCTTACAGAAATCAATTTTAAGAGATAAAAACACATTGAAAGTATTACAGTTGTTGTAAATGCAAAGTCTTTAAACACCATAGAAGTACACGCTTTTTTCTTCGTAATGGACAGATTCAGCGTTGGGTTAAAGCTTCGTGTAGGTGAACCGATGTTACCAGGTGTCATCATATTACTAGGAACTTGATGTCGTGCTGTTGGGTCCCGGAACCGTTGCAACACATTGGGGCTAAGTCGCACTGACCTCAGCGCCACTCGTTTCACCACTGCTGTAATTTATGTGCCTGATGTGACTACGTCAACCGCCAACGAACACGCAAATTCGTCATTACCACCTCTTTTTCTCTGAAGCAATAATGTCATAGAAGACGTTCTATAATTTCTAGATTATATAAATCCATATGAACTTAGAATGATTAACGTGAGGTCTAGATAGTGAAATTGCGAAAATTAAAAACGTAGTTCTCTGCAATTAGCGATATATTCACTTAAAATATTAGCCCTCATCATTTCCTCTTTAATCCTTTGTGTATTGTTTGATGAATCACGCAAAAAGTCAATTAACATTTAAGTTATGTAGCAGGCTTTCAGCAATTCTAACGGCTGTGAGAATGGTCTATTTCGCTCTATCTCTTCGCATCAGTCTTTCATAGTTAAATGTAATTGCCCTATCTTGATTGGCCTGCATTTTCATCTAGAAATTCATGTATGTAAGAAAGAAAAAAAATGACTTCTGCTTTAAAAAGCCTTTGCATTAAGATATTGTTTATTTGTGTGAGCATGAAAAATGCGATGAAGGTATTGACACTATTTTAGACACTATCTTAGAACTGATTAGCAGGACGTTTAGTTTAGAAAAAAATTATGCAAGTTTCTACAGAATAATCATTGACGATTTTCACTTCGACATAAGTGTTAACATGTGACTGAAACTGGCAAAATATTAAATGATATAGTTTTATTCTACACTTAAGCACTACAAATTTTAATGTTTCCTCCTTTTAAGCGAAATATAAAATAATCAAAGTAATTTTCCATTCCTTCACATACGATCAAAGCCGAATATCACGTTCGAATGGTGGACGTAACTGGGGAATATTTTAGAACCAGTATTATGATAGTCACATTTACAAGTAAACAGTAGTATGTTTAAGATTAGAATAACAAAACAATGCTTCTAAAACACTTTATAATTTACACCTGAATTTAATTTACGCAACAAAGCGTCTATAAAAATCGTCTAGAAGATTCGACAAGATTCCGTTATTTCTGTTTATGCCAGAGCAGCAAAAGTGTACTTGAACAAGTAATTCAGAAGAATTATTGTGCGTGATAAAAACAGACTTAATGTCGATAAATTTTGTGATCACTAAGTAAATTTCATAAAACAAATAGAACATACCAGAACAAATGTAATAAAATGTTTGTTCCATAATTTTAACTGTTTTATTCTCATAACTACCTATTTTTATATCAGTTCATCTCAAAAGTTCGTCAGGCATGCGAACTAACAAAAACAATGTAACGTATCAACCTAATGATACGACAGTTTAAAATAACTACAGATTCTTCAAATTATTAGCTAAATAAATATCGCAGAAGTCACCGTTTTCATTTTAATTTAATGCAACACATATTATCATCTGCAGTTAAAACCTATCAGAAATTAGTTTTCTGCAAGGAGGCAGTACCATTTGTTGCTATAAAACAACGGTAATATTTTTGTGTTCCATAGCATAAGAATGGCCACTGGACAAATTTTGACTATTTTGAGTAATATTGTCGGGATCTCTATCTCTGTCATAGAAATACTGTATGCACTTGGATCAGATAACTCCGTACATTACGTACTGTTTGATATTTATTTTCTTCTGGATAATAAAATACTTACAATTTTTAAATTAAAACGAGCAGAGTGTTTGATTTCACAATGTGGACGTTTCAAGTATACCATCGGAAACAATTATGATTTTGTTTCAGAAAGAACTTGATGAAGTAATCTTACGCTACAAAATGCAATTAAACATTCTGTGGGTACTGCACTCATACAAAACCACGTATCAGTTACGTGAAAATTTTCAAATCGATACCTTGAGTTTCAATATATTATTATTATTGTTATTATTCCATTTAGGAACAAAATGTAGGCTATGGTGTTTTATGTTTACCGTTATTTAGTTACTCCGACTCAATTTAAAAAAATATACATTATTGTGAAGGTTGATTGTATCCTACCTGTATGGGTAGGACGGCCAGATCGTTGACTCGTGAGTTTTTGTTGTTATATGTGTGTAGATGACTCTGGTGAGTATCATTGAATACAGTGTGCAATTTTGTGTTGACTTCAAGAAAATGAGAGTAGAGAGTGAAACTCATTATAAGCTAAACTGACATTGGTCGCCAAATGTGAGCTATCCTGGCCGCTTCACCAAATGTTCGCTACCAATTATTGTCGAAATGGTCAGCCAATTGTGAGATAACCACTCCTTTAGTGGACGACGGCGTGTTATATAGACGAGAAAACATGCAAGACGTTAGCTCAAATAGTTTTAATTACGCTTTTCTGGCATATAACCGCCAAAGAATTAGGAATTATTGCAACGTCTCCAAACATAAACTCAATTTCGAAATACTGCTGATCATAATTATTGTTAATCGTTCCTTGACATAATATTTAAATCATTTATGGTACTTAAACAAATCTCCACTAAATTTCACAGGCTATTTTAGCTTGTGTACAGAGAGGATTAACTCGGGTCATACCTTTCTCCAAGCTGCGCGACACGCACACGCTACCCCCCCCCCTGCCAAGCTGCAATGCAGCGCCCCATCAGCAATCGCTGCCCACCACAGCTGTGCTCGCTAGCGTAAAAGTTTGTTGCTTAAATATAACTACACTATGCTATCCCGTTTACATTAATACAATTATTCAGGATATTTATAATTAATAAATCCAACATAATTCAATACTATATTAAAAAACAAAGATGAAGATCTAGCAGCAGCATTAGTTACAACTGTACAAGAAGTTGGCTGCATTTGTTGCAACAACATCCAGAAGAGCAAATTCAGCAATAAAACAAAAGATCTACTGAACAAGAGGAGGGAAATGAAGAGTATTCTGAGCTGTGTAAAACTTTGACGAAAAACATGAAGGCTGATATAAAATTGTACATGAAAATATGTCAAGGGATAGCTTAAAAAGAAATCAGGTTAAAAGAGAGCAAAGCGAAAGCTTACACTCGGTAAGAAGTAGATAACATCAGAAATACTGACTAAGATGAAATTTTGAAATTCTTCAGAGGTTTTTATAGTAACCTATATGGCAGCTTAGAGGAACCTCCAATATTCTCTGCCCTCTCATATGTATCCACAGTGGCAGACATACTTCCATCGGAAGTCAGTTTTGCTACAAATACAATCAGAAAAGGAATAGCCGCAAGAGACGACGGTCTCTCCGTTGATATTTTTAATCTCTTGGTTAAAATTTCTCTTCCTGCCTACACAATGCATCAATCCCTTCATCATAGAATAAAGCTAAAATCATTCTGCTACACAAAAAGGTAAGTATTCTTTACATCGAAACCTGCTGGCTGCTCTGTGCAAAATTTTTACAAACATCTTGTTAAACCGAATCACTTCCACCCTTGATTCTTCCAAACCCATTGAACAAGCAGGATTCCGCAGCAGCTTTATCACAGTCAACCACATTCTTGCCCTGCGAGAACTAATTAGCCCCGCAAACGAATACAGATGCCTCCATGTGTCGCCTTTGTTGATTTCGAGAGGCATTTGATTCAGTAAATCAAAAAGCTGTCCTGAATGCCGTAGCTGAACATGGTGTGGATACAGTTTATATCAGAGTGCTCCGTAACATCTATGTTATATCTTCAGCCTTTGTCAGTGTTAGAGAACCAACCACATAGTTATGCACCGAAAGAGGTGTTAAGCAAGGCGATACCATATCTACAAAATATTTTCAGCTGTTTTGGAGATGGCAATGTCAAAGCTAGAATGGCAAGAGAAACGAGTTAAAATCAATGGCAGTAGACTTAACAACTTGAGATTTGCTGATGACATTGCACTTGTGGCTAATGATGTTGATGAACTCCAAACCATGGATACCGACTTCGGCTATGAGTGTAAAACAGTTAGCCTAAAAACGAATCTTTCAAAAACAAAAATTATGTCTAGCAAATTGGCCACAGAAGGGAATGTACTGTACAAATAGATAACACATCTTTAGAAAATGCCAGTGATTACATTTATCTTGGCCAGCTCGTAAACATGAGAAGTGATGTAAGATCCGAAATTTTACGTCGCATTAAGCTGGGATGGCAAGCATTTGAGAGGCATACTATTTTCAAATGTAATATGCCCAAAAATCTAAAGCAAATAGTTTATGTCTATGGCTGCGAGATCTGGACTCTAAATTAATTTACGAAAGGTTAACTAATGAATGCCCAAAGAGCTATGGAAAGGTTAAGGCGAGGCTTAACGAGGAGGAAAAAAAGCAACTGACATTCGGTCAGTGACGAAGGTCACACACATATTAGAGAAGGCAGCATCCTTGAAGCGGCAATGAGGGGGCAATATTGCGCGGCTAAAAGACCAAAGATGGACAAAAACAATGTTAGAGTAGAGCCGTAAGATCACCGCAGACCGAGAGGAAGACCACCAGACCGATGGGGCAAGAACATTCGCAGGGTTATCGGAGTTAACTTGCAGAAGATCGCCGAAAATCATGCGACCTGTTGAAGACTGCCCAAGGTCTAACTATATTCATGACTTTAAAAGTTGTAAGACAACAACCATTGAACTAGTGAATTGTAAAATGAGTTATGTAAACAATACTAAAATAACGTGGTGAGACGGCTTTCAGAAAAATATTAATATGAAAAGACTGTCGCTGAGATTAGAAACTGAATGAGAGTACATTCGTTGTTATGGAAAAATAATAATTAGTCCAATCTGAGGACTGAAGATTTCTTTTTAAATGAATAAAAAAAGTGTAATTTTAAATTATTAAGTGAAATGAAGTTAATGAATGAGTGTGTGTTTTTTAACTGAATAAATGTGAGAGTTGGTTGATATGATTCAGTCACCAACGACAATATTCCCTCACTCTAAATTCACTACGGAATGGTTTGGGATTTAATGTAGTTGTGTGATATACAGTCTGGTGATTACGAACCATGCATCACTACCCCTCATAAAACGTTCCGAATAATAGAAATTCGTTCAGTACCGACACTGAAACATGTAAATGCCTTAATCAACTGAGCCACCAGACTGCTTTACAAACTATATAAAGGTTGCAGTATAAGGATTATGTGACGTATCGACAGATGTGGCAATATTATAAGGGTTCTGTTTTCGCCAGTTTGGTTACGGAATCGTAAAATTTGAGTAATTTTCATAAGTTTTCTCAGCAAGATCGTAACTAATTCATTAAACGAGGTTCCAGCGGTGTCTCTCTCCGCCGTGTCATAAGGCTCATGTTACAGCAGGGGTGTGGCCCCTACACAGGAGACGGACAGCAACCCACTAACCAGCCGTCCAATCCGCTTGCGGCTCACGTAGACGGGTAGCCGTACCGCAGGCTCCAGCCGCTGTCTCCAAATGGCGCAATCTGTCTCTTTTTTTCCCTTTCGGTCCCACTTCGCCCCTCACTAGCGGTCACAGCGGTTCCACCCGGTCCGTTGCAGACGCGACGGGTGTTACGCATTCTCATTTATTTATCACAGAACTGCAGCCGCGGCTTTGCTTCCGCTAATCTGGATTAGTTGGACCTGACATGTTTCTTTATTTTTGGGGTTGCAATTAATTTACTAATGGGCTTAGTTATTCGTTACCGTGGCTGAAGGAGTTTGAGTTTACAGCCACACGGGGAATAACTGTCATTAAACGGTAATCTTCAACATAACCGGCACAATTCCACCCAACCAGTTGAGATATACTGCCAGCAATGTATTTGCTGCATCATTATTATCCAAGTCACCGAGGTTTAATAAGGACAGAGATAATTTAAAAATGCTATTTCCAATACACACTTTTATTTACGGAAATTTGTGCCAACGATAATCATGAAAAAGGTAACGACTTGAAAATAAATTTAATTTAATCTGAGCAAGGCAGATGGAAGTGCAGATTAATGTTATACTAACCTTAACTATCACTACCGCTATTTTTTATGAGATTCAGATATGAATACATCATACAGTTAAACTGAGAAAATTCGGTACTCTTATCGGATCATTAAACATTTGTTGGCTCTTAATTTTATACTGAGAGTCTTAATATTAATTTCTAAATGAACGAAATCAGTTACACATGCGCAGAGATTTTCACCATACAAAAACAATTAAAGTTACTTGACTATACGCAAAATCTAGGGGTCGAAAGCGATATTAAATAACAAGTATTTACACTATTGGGTTAAAAAACTGAGGCATAACTAAAGGTGGCCTAACCGCTATAAATTACCATCGCAAAGATTGATAAATAATTTTTATGCTAAACTTACTTGGTTACTATAATTTAAAAAACTGCTAATTAGACGAAAATGGCGAAAACTTTATACTACAAAGAAGCTTTATGTATTCGTTGTAGTGGTTCATACTTAGTTTTCAATTTTTCTGAAGTATTCATGTGTACGAGTACCTGGAACTTTTCTCAAGTGTGCCATGTTTATAAGATCATGTTTGTTTTGAGATATTAAAGAAAAGATCGAGGAATAGCAACAAGAGTTTCAGTTAAATTTTCTGGTAAATACCTTTTTTATCAATGGATGTATTGTGTTTATAATACTCCCGTCATAAATAGGCCGAAAGGCAGACGCGTTGACTCGTAAAAAATAGTAACAGAACAATAAGTATTCAAAACAATTTCTATACAACCAGAAAGATTAATATTTTTTAAACCTATAAATCGTAGTTTTACAAGAAATATAATATATGACATAAGTTATGGTTTATATAACTTCAATAAATATATTTATTCCAATATAGTTTGCCAGATGGCTAGATCCGTGATAATTTTAGATTATACTTCATACAGCCAAGCTCATAGATAAGTATGAGTATCCGTTTCTGTAGTTATTATATCGGTTTCAAATTAATAAATTAATACGAAGATGCTTGTTTACGGAAAAAGCAAAATAAATTAAAGAATGTCAAATGCCAATTTCGTAGTTTCGTGCATCGTTATAAAAGTGAGCGTGGTAAACTTAGTTAAAGGGATAGGCTGGGGAGTTCGTCATGCGACCAAACATTCTTGTATGTGCGAACTGTGTCTCTGATCAGTCTCATTAACTGTATTTCGTTTGTGTGTTGTGTATAAAAGACGGCGGAAAGGAGAGGTTGAGATATGATGTCAGCCTATTCGGGCCTACTTTTCTGCAGATACTAAGGGTCTGCTAATTTTTACGCCCCTATTCGATAGACCACCAACAGACATATGCCGTCAATTCATGCACTTTGCGGAGAGGTTTTGAATTTAACCCGTTCTTTGGTTACCATTAAATAATTAAGAATTGTGCAGTTGCAGCTCTCCTAACTTTGTGCAATTTCAGAAAAGCGAAAATTTGTTAAAAACGCGGTTGGAACAAACAAACTCCGTGTGGAGAGCAGACACGATCAGAGTGTCAGGGATCCAGGGCTTATGTGAATCTGTTCAAATGTTACGTCCACATCAGTCTTCCGAAACTCGAAGCGCAAAACGTTACATTCATTTTGTTCATCCATTGACCGCACTAGGTATGAACAATATAAGTATTAATTTAAAAATATTGGTATTCAATCGAAAGATGCATCTACGTAAGTTTTATAGGTATTGTACATCCATGCAGAACTTGTACTGTCTGCAGTACCACATTCACACCAGAAATTTCTATCTCTCAAAATTAGA
Organism: Vandiemenella viatica; assembly: GCA_031002005.1. Classification (NCBI taxonomy): domain Eukaryota; kingdom Metazoa; phylum Arthropoda; class Insecta; order Orthoptera; family Morabidae; genus Vandiemenella; species Vandiemenella viatica. The sequence continues at coordinate 12,892 of JARYHS010007366.1, forward strand.
TCAATAAATGAAACTGCTCTGTAAAATACTCTTGCTACGTGATTATCGCGAAGAATAAAGAGTTATCCACCACCTCTGAACGATCTTCGTCTCAAGTCTTGTTTTCAATTTTATTGCTAGGGAGTGAAAATAATGATTTTTTTTGTACGTATTCATTATCACGGTGGTTAGGGAAAGCGAAGTTAAATAGTATTTCTCTTAGAGAGGGATCTTTGATAACCAGCAGCTCACTCGACAAACTATAGTAGTTTGAAAACTGGAAGGTATATTGTGTTAAAAATGCTTGATTTAAAATGTTTTATTTTCTTCCTGAATTTGTCATAGTATCTTTTGTTTCAAGTAACATAATTGTGATCATACTTTATCGCCAGTGATTATAAAAATTGACAGGAAACTCTCAGTCGCGGCAATACGTTGTAAGTGTTAGACGTTTAAGATTACAGGTGGATGGCAAGGCAGCTTCCAAAACTCCTAGGGAGTTTGGAAATGGAATAACTGAAGGTCAGTCAGCCAAATGGCCTGCACAAACATATCCCGTTCGTGTGAGTAGTCATGCGCTTAAAATTCGTTACAGTCTTTCATCAAAATTGGTCCAGGATTAAGCAGAGACAAGTAGTGAAGTCATACCGAGAGAAAACTTTTAAAATTTACCAAGTGGTCATTCATGCCGCGTAGCGTTTGCAGAGGCGTGTGTGTTTGCCCGTCAGCTGGGGTGTGTCATTCGCCAGCCGCTTTCTGCACGCCCATTCTGTGTAGAGGAAAGTCAGAACGACCTCGCCTGCTGTAGATTATCAGTA
>JARYHS010007369.1:0-104097 GCA_031002005.1 Vandiemenella viatica
CTTTTTTGCACTTAAAATAAAAATAATATTTTTAAAAATAAAGTCTTGTTTATATTTGATTCACCCTTGTATTAAGGAAAACAGTTAAAATACGTAAATATGTAGTGATAAAACAAATAGCAAAATTAAAATCTAATCAAGATGTGAATTTTTTAACTAAGCATGAAAATTGAAAATTAATTTAAATCTGAAAATGAGTGTTTGAATTATCGCAATACAATACAATGAGGGCTTTGTAAATAGATATTGTAAGAAATTTTACATAATATGCTTGAAATTTGGATATATTAAGCTATGAAGACAAGATACTGTTGAAATTTACTGTGATCTAATTGCTTGAAGCAGTTGAGATTAGCACTTACACTCAAACGTTGCAACACTTTTGAAAGTGATGAAAAATTGCGGTATTATCTTCCATCAAAACCTTTTCTTGACATTGATTTCAAGAGCGCTGTGGCATTCCTGAATCCCATGGTGTGATCAACTTGAAGGAAAGTATAAATAGATCCAAAAATTGGAGATTGGCAACAGTTTTTCAGGAGTTACGCCTTGTAACAGTTTGTCACTAGCTCATACATGTGAAAAAAAATAATTCTTTGACAGTTAGTATGAAGTACATTTTTTTTTTGTAGTTGGCACGCGAATCATTTATGCTTAAAAGAAATTAGTCCATGACAATATTGTAATAGTTTTAGCTAGGAGCCATCAATTATAGAAAGACTTCAGGGTTGAGAGATAAAAGGTAAATGCAATCAAAAGCTTCCAAGTTTTAGGAATGGTGCTGCATCCTTGTATTAAATGCCGATATTATGGCTGAACTTCTTTGGCCTTCTTGTAGGATAAAATCAGATGTCTGTATTACTAAGCAGAAACGGGGCCAAAATTCAGCATTTAATACCAGGATGCAGCACTGTTTCTAGAGCATGGAAACTATAAAAGAACAAAAGTTAAAAATGAAAAGAAAATAATTTAAGAAGCAGAAAGAAGATGGTTCAGGGAGCTGAAAGCTTAAATATAAAGTACAAGGAAGATAATTTAGTAAGGTGAAAAAAAAATTGTTTAGTGTTCAGCATTGAAGTTACGGTATGGGGTGGAGTTAACTGTTATTGGAGTGAAGCTGTTGTGAAAATTTGTTGTTGCTACTTAGGAGTGACAAAGATTATTTATTGTTCTTCCTGAGTATGCATAAATCTTTGGAGACTCTGGGTATAAGGTCAGTGGTTGTTTTCTAACTAAAAGTAACTCAAATATGTTGAACTACAGACAACTGTTTCGTTATTTTTTAATTTGTCATATGGCTAAGCAACTAATGTAATATATATAAATATATACAGTATATAAAATGACAAGAATGTTGGTAACATTCACAAATTGATGTCCAGTTGTTGTAGCCATGCTATGAAGGAAGTGGTAGCAGTGAAAACATCTTGAAATGGTCCATCGTACTTCCTCAGAGGGCATTCCGTGATGATGTGCTGCACACTCTGGGAAAGGATCACGGCAGCCACATACAGGAAAATCCTGAAGCATGGAGTTGCATTTGGTGTGGCTTGTTCTTAGGCCATTTAGTTTGACCCACTGGTCTCTCTTCAGATGGAATCCCAGAAGTCAAGTTGTAGGATATTCAATATCTTGATGTTTCACAGATACAGAATTTTAGCTTTGTTACCATTTTTCCTTGGCATCAAAGTCAAATGTCGTGCCATACTGGATTTATTACGAGTAGTGAGTAGGTTAACTGTTTTGTTATTCAAAGTGCATAACAAATATTGCTATAGGTGAATTGAGAAGAGAAAGAATTCTGCAATCTTTCTGGATTTGAACCATTTAATCCAGAGATTGTACAATTAAGTATTATTGATAAACTGGTGAAGTCTGCCAAAATTGTTATCTGACACAGTTATTCTTTCTTGATTGTTTCCTAAGATGATGATTTCCATGATAGTAATATTATTGATTATCAATTTACAAATATCCATTAAAATCTGTCGCAACGCAGACATCATATTAGAATTACCTAAATGTTTGCTTGTGAAGCCATTACAAGTTTGATTTTTTTAAAACTACTACTATAATTTTGATCAACTATTATACTCAGAAAAAAATGAACTTTGGTCCATTTAAAAATAAAGTACAATGCAGCAGTAACTCAACATTCACAATTTTCTGGAATTTATATTTAAAAGCATTTCTTCCATTTATAATGATTGCAAGGGGGGGGGGGGGAGCACCTTGAGATATTACCAACTGCAGAGAAATTCACAGAAGAGATATTCATGTACAAATGATCAGAGCCACAAAATATACACAACTGTTCAGTGTGACCAATTTAGAATCTATTTGTGCCATGATTTTAAACCATGTGGTTTATTCTGTTTCAAACCATATCATTTTCATCTTGGCTCATAAAATATGACGTATTAACATAAACTAAGTCTCTAAAGACTGTCTGGTATGAATAAGGATGCCGATTTTCTTAAATTTCAATCAAACAGATGTCATTTGGGGAAAATTCTACTGATATAAGATTTTATTTATATGACATTTCACAATTACCAGATTCATCTCAAAACCTGACTTAATCAGGCTTAGATTTTCATAGACTTACATAAAATCCTCTATTTAATGTTATCATTTTTGTTTCCTCTATACAATTTCAAAAATATGTGTCTGTTTTTAGGCCTGTGCAGATATGTTTCTACCGCCATACCTTTCAGCATAAAATTTGTAACAGATTGTTTTAGTTCGATATATCAAATGATTTTGTGAATTCAGGGTTAATAACTCTGTTTTAAAATAACAGCTTATAAACTGGCTAAATATAATTTCAAAGTAATTAGTATCAACTCTCATCAATCCCCAAATATTTCTTGATCATTTGAGATGGAAAATTTCAGTTGATGTTAGACGTCCAAAGAACCTGAGAGAGGGTGAAGAATGCTAATGACATATCCTTTCCTGTCAGTAAGATGAGAGACTAACATGGAGCTGTATTCTACCTACCAGTTCCAATCTTGCACTGTCAACATCATTATGTGACCATCGTGCTGATCTATGAAATAATTCCTGCCTTCCTCCAGAAATAGTTCCTGAACGTCTAAACATGGTACCATCCAGGGTAACCACCTGTAGGGAAAAAAAAATTACATTTATGTACACCACTTCATGTTTACTCTGAAGATTTTTTTCTACTATCTTTATTAGCTTAAACAGACTATATTGTTCTACAGGATTTAAAGACTGAATAAGATGACATGCATTTAAGGAGAGTACCAGGGCAAATATAATTTGAACTAAATTTAATTGTGATGGACAGTGACAATTTCTCTCATCATCTAATTACCTGTTTCTTATAATTTTGATTATCATTTATATACTTACCATAAGAGTATTAAATTCCTCCACCTTCTACTTTTATCATTTACAAATTTCATCTTATTTTCCTTCTGCATTTTTGGGAAATTATTCATCACTTCCCTTGGTAATTTATTCCAATCCCTGACAAAAGATAATTTTATCATGCCCTTATACCCATAGTCATCTTTTTCTTTCCACGCACAACTCTTAATTCTCTTACCAATATTCCTCCAAGCTTTATCATCAACATACACCTTGTACACACCCAGAATTCTCTTTGCCATCCACCTGACTTCCAGTGACCCCAAAATTACTTCCTTTTGTTATATTACTTACTGACTGGGTCCAGCAATAATTTCCATAAACAAAACTAGCTGCTCTCCTTTACACATGCTCCAACTCCTTGTATTTGATAGCCAAAATGTGAGTCTCAAACTACATTACCATCAACAATAGGGCAACTTTTTAACACTAACTTATATACAATGACAGAAAGTAGAGGCACTTTTTTTTATGTGTTAACTAGGAGACGTAATTTTGAACAGCATTCACTAATTATCCATATTAATTGAGTACTCCTTTTGACCAATGACGGCAATTATATGCTCGCTTCTGAATTCTGAGAATGAATTTAGTTTCTCGCCAAGATCCCTATCTTCATCAGTCATTTTTTCACATTGGTAAGCAACCAAACCCCTGAATTTTTACCTTGTTTACTACTCCAGAAGTCTACCCCGTGTAAGTCATTGTCATGACCTATGATTACTAGTGAACTATAGTAGTAACCATCGGGCAAAACCTCACTGTCTATTACTCCTTCTTTCAACCAAGACTCTTCCCCTATGATTACTGGTGGCTAATGTGTCTCTATTAAGTTTGTAAATACTATTACTTTATTAATTATACTTCTATAGTGCAACAGTAACACTCTTATTACTGACCTCGTGATATTTTCAGCATTTAACATAATTTAATTCTTTAGTTGCAGTGGAGCACACACTGTAAGACCCAAAAGCTGATACCGGGGCTGTAGTATCGCTTTAGTGCCTTAACCAACAGTTCACCTGAATTAAAAGTTCTGTGGAATTTTGACGAAATAATTTGGAATTGACCATGTAACCGTTTTGGATCTCAACTAAAATGCTTAGAGGTCGCCACTAAATTTGTTCAAACCACAAACTTAGAAAAGGTTTCAAGTCTACCAAGAAATTACAAGTCCACTTTGCTCGAGAAATTTGAAGTTTATTAAAAAATAAAAAAAAAAAATCACACGTTCAAAATTAGCATTATACAGTTGAGTAGGCGATCGAACAAACGTTTCCAAAACATTGCAGATTGTGGAGAGAAAATTTACCGAACACCCATTTGAATATTTCTAAGTTCTAAGTTCTAAGTAGGCATCATACTCGCAGACTAACACACTGATGTTCCAATATGACCACCAAAAGGCGCCAACTTTCAACCGGCTACCTCCCGCTCCGACACAAACTATGTAAGACCCAAGGCTGATACCGGGGCTGTAGTATAGCCTTAGTGTCTCAACTTACTCTTGATGTTGGCTCAAAGTTCTATAGAAAATTTATGAAATAATTTTGATTTGGTTTGACCATGTAGCCGGATAACTCAACCTAAATGCTTGAGGTCACCACAATATTTGTTAACCCACAAATAGAGAAAAGGTAGTAAGCAAACTACTGAAGCACACAAGTTCACATCTATAGAATCCAAAGTTTTATTTTTCAAAGTCACAATTTTAAATATGCATTTTACAGTTGAGCAGGCAAATCGAAAACTCTTTTCTAAAAGTTTGCAGGTTGTGGAGAGAAATTTGACCGACCGACCCCTATAGTGAATTTACAAGTTCTTAACAGTCATTAAAGTTACTATTTAACACGACACCCCACATGGTTGAAAACAGTTCACTGACCAGCATAGCAAGTTACGACCCGCGACAAAATCGACGTAATGTTACTTCACATACTTTTCCTGAAGCACAGGCCAGACGAAACCGAAAGTAAGGAAAGACAGACTACATTTTGCTAAGTTCCTATTTTTACAAATCACTGGTAAAGTCATGCGTGGAGTTGCTCGATCACTTCCCGGCATAAGAATGAGACAACGTGTGCTTACCGCACGAACTATTATAGCCCGGCGCACGCCTATGGCCTTGGCAAATCTTTCCTTAATTAATATCTTCAAAAGTATATGATAGTTTAATTTGAGATTTTTACAGGGACTTTCTACCATCCTGTTCTATCTATTTTAATTTAATTTATCATTCCAAAAGGTTTCTATCGTCTTAAAACTGAATTAATCACGTGACCAATCTTGGCGGACTTTGTGGACTTTCCCGAACTTCTACCCGACAATTAGCAATAATCAATTTTCAAAAACTCAGTTACCAGACAGATATTAAAACTTTTTATGGAAACCTATATATGTACGAAATCGTCTCAATTAGGGCTATCTACTGGTGTAATTTTTAAATTAATATCTCTTTTAGATAAAAAGCTTATTTTTTCTTTTACTTAAAATTGCTAATTAAATTTTACCAAATTACTTAATTTTATTACCAAAATATCGGGGATAGTGCTGACTACAGCTGGTGATAAAAGTTCGGATGTAGCTTTACGTGATTTAGAGATATTGCAAATCTCAGAATTTCTACTTTTATGATTGCGTGTTTCAAAACTTGAACAAACCTAAATATCCCCTAATATAAACATTTCTCGCTATGATGATTACACTTTAAGATGATTTTTATGGCGGATTGTAACTGTGAGCAAGATTACAGGGAAATTCCTTAAAGTTGAAAACTGTACTTCTCGAAATTTCTAAGTCCCGCCTAAGCAAAACTAGAATTTGCCAAAATTCTAAGGTGCTTACAACTAACGCAGGATTACTCACATAGTGCTCCAGAGGTAAAGACAACACGAAACCGAAAGAAAGAAAGACTAAATATTACAAAGTTACTTCTTTGAACATCACTGAGAAAATGATGTGCGGAGTTGTGCGATTACTTTCCGGCGTACGAGTGAGACAACGTAAGCTTACTGCACGATCTTTTATAGGCTCCTCAGAGCCGATGACCTTGGCAAATCTATCTTTAATTAATATCTCCAAAAGTACAAAATAGTTTAACTCGAAATTTTTACTGGGACTTTCTATTGTCATGTTCTATCTTTTTTAATTTAATTTATTATTCCAAAGCGTTTCTATAGTCTTAAAACTAGAGTCATCACATGACCAACTTAGGGGAATTTTTACGCACTTCAACAACAATCCGCGACAATCTATTTTTCAAAAACTTAATTACCAGACAAATGCTTAAACTTTTAACCGAAACCACTATTTGTTCGTAATCGTCTTAATTAGGGCTACCTACTGATATAAATTTCAAATTATTATTCCTTTTGGTTAAAAAGATTATTTTTTCTCTTAATTAAAACTGCTAATTAAACTTTGCCAAATTATTTAATTTTACTACCACAATATCGGGAACAATGCTGACTATAGCTGGTGATAAAAGGTCAGCTGTATCTTTACTCAATTTAAAAATATTTCGAATCTTCGATTTTTACTTTTCTGATCGAGTGTTTCAAAACCTCAACAAACCAAAATATCTCTTAAAATTAACGTTTCACAATATGATAAATACACTTTAAAGTGATTTTTATGATGAATTGTCACTACCGGTATGGGAAAGATTACAGGGAAATTTCTTAAAGTTGACAACTACTCCTCTCGAAATTTCTAAGTCCAACATGAGCAACTTTACCATTGATCTATGGAATATTTTACTACTAGGGAAACTAGAATTTGCCAAAATTCTAAGATGCTTACAACACTCGGGTGGCAATTTCCCTACACACCCATCCTCCCCCTATCCTGCACCCACCTACATTTGGCCTCTAGAAATTTTAACTTTAAATTCTTTTAATGTTTTCAGTAAGTTACTTATCATTTCCCTAGGTAACTGATTTCAAACTCTGACACCATTACCTAAAAAAGGGAATCTTGCCACACCCTTGTGCCTGAAATCGAGTGCCAGCTTGTGGTTATGGTCATCTTTTCCCTTCCATGCACTACTTTTCCTACCTACTCCAATATCTTTCCATGCCTCATCGTCAATACATGCCCTGTACACTCCCTTGACCCTCCTCATTCTCCTCCTGTCTTGCAATGAATTTCACTCCAGCTCTTTTATCATTACTGTCACTAATTGCATTCTGCGATAATTTCCAGAAACAAATCTAGCAGCCCTTTTTTGTACCCTTACCAACTCCTGTATTTGATACACAAAATGTGGGTCCCATACTACACTACCATATTCGAGCAATGGTCTGATCACAGTTTTGTAACCCAATTCCTTTACTTCTCTCATACATTCCCTCATCATTTTCTCTAACAAGTGCAGAACTTTGAAACCTTTTCCTACCACCTGTCCAATGTGTGCTGCCCAGTTAAGCCTGTTATCAAATGTAATGCCAAGATATTTACATTTATTGTTTTCAACAAGCAATTCTTGCCCCACCTTATAATCATAACCAACCTTTAGTTTTTTATTTGTGTATCTAATAAGCTGACTCTTCTTTGAATTATCTTCATCCCATGTTTACCAACCCAACTAGATATTCTGTCCAGATCACCTTGCAGCTGTTTACAGTCCTTTATCATTTTGATCCTTTTATATAGCATTATATCATCTGCAAACAATTTAATTTCTGATAGTAAACTATCAACCCAATTATTCATTCGAATAATGAATAGCAATGGTCCCAATACACTACCCTGTGGCACTTGCATTTTTACGTCCACTTCTTTTGATACTGCATTTCCTAAGCTAACTTTCTGTTTTCTACCTTTTAAAAAATTTTCTACCCAGCAAATCAATTTCTCATCCATTCCAATAGTTTTTAATTTATTTACTACCATTTTATGACTCACTCTGTCAAAAACCAGGACAAAATTTGTGATAGGCTCCTTCTATAGTCCACCAGATGCAAGCGTAATAATTTTCGAGTCCTTAAGGAATAATGTAAATAATATAGCTCGGCAATTTCTGGACCATACAGTGATGCTAGGTGGTGACTTTAACTTGCCATTTATCCACTGGACTAATTACGTTCATGTTAAATACCAGCCGAATGGAAGACCGCCATCGTAAGTCCAGTGATCAAAAGTGGGAATGTTAATGATCCTCAAAATTATAGGCCGATCTCATTAACCTCAATATTTTGCAGGATTTTAGAACACATCATCTATTCAAATGTCATGCGGTTTTTGGATGAAGATGAGCTTTTAAACCCAAATCAACATGGATTCAGAAAAGGCCGATGCTGCGAAACACAACTTGCTCTCTTAATTCACGACTTGAGCCGTATTATAGATAAGCAATCCCAGGTTGATTTAGTTTTATTAGACTTCAAAAAAGCTTTCGACACTGTGCCTCACACTAGGTTACTTAGGAAACTTCGCGGTTACGGTATATCTAGACAAATATGTGATTGGGTTGCAGACTTTTTGAAGGACAGAACACAGTGTGTATTTCTCGACGGTGAGCGTTCATCACTTGCCGAAGTGAAGTCCGGGGTTCCCCAAGGAAGCGTGATAGGGCCTCTGTTGTTTCTCATATACATTAATGAGTTGTGCGACATAATAAGGGGAATGAAAAGATTATTTGTCGATGATGCTATTATTTATCGTGAAATCACAACCCAGGACGACTGCACTTTGTTACAAGACGATATTATGAAAATAATTGCGTGGTGTAAAGATTGGCAGTTGGAGTTAAACGCTAAAAAGTGTCAAGTCATGCGTGTAAGTAAAAAGGTGACACCATTTAGCTTTGAATATACAATTAATGGCACTGTCCTTAGAACGATAGATTCCGCTAAATACCTAGGGGTAACAATTCGTAATAATTTGTCGTGGAATGAGCATATCGAGAATGTAATTGGGAAAGCAAATCATATGCTTAGATTTCTAGGTCGTAATTTAAAACAATGCACTCCGGAAGTTAAATCGATTGCGTACAAGTCACTAGTGAGGCCTCACCTGGAATATTGTTGCTCTGTATGGGGTCCCCATCAAAAGGGATTAATAGAGGCATTAGAAATGGTCCAAAGAAGAGCCGCCCGATTCGTGACAGGTATACATAGTTGGAGGGAAAGCGTAAGTGCCATGTTGAAGGAGTTAGGTTGGGAAGACCTGGATCACCGAAGGCGTTGCTCTCGATGGAAGCTAATTGAAAAATTCTCGACTGATATATTTCGGAATGACAGCAAACAAATATTGCTACCAGCAACATTCATATCTCGGAATGACCGCGAAAAACAGATAAGAGAAATCAGGGCCAGAACCGATTCATTTCTCTACTCATTTTTTCCACGAGCGATTAGGGAATGGAATAGAATAGATTTACCGGGCGAGTAAACACAAAATCGGACTCCGGCCATCCTGATCTGGGTTTTCCATGGTTTCCCTAGATCGCTCCAGGCGAATGCTGGGATGGTTCCTCACAATAGCCCATGGGCGCCTCTTGCCATATCCCGTATATCCCTTCCAAACCATTACCTTTCCTGATAGGTGCCATGCACCCTCCGCCAAACACTTTTAGTGAATCGCGGAGTAATTGTAATAGTAGTAATAGTAATAGTTACTGGGGGCAGGGATAAAGCAGGTTGCGAAATCATTCTAGATGTTTTCTCATATCACAATCTTGAGCAGCTTGTAACTGAACCTACGTGATGGCTCAACGGTAACGAAAATATTTTAGATATTCTTCTTACAAATAAACCTGAATTATTCACGGATATTTCTACCACCGCCGGAATAAATGATTACAAAGCTGTAATTGCTACAGTAAAATTAACAACCACACGCAAAAAGAAAATTCTTTACAGATTCAAAAAGCATTCAAAAGAGTGTTTTAGAACGTATTTGAGGCATATTTACCAAACGTTCACAGTAGCAAGAGGCACCGTTGAAGAGAGGTGGCATCGATTCATACGTATAGTCAGGGAAGGAACGGGCTCACATATATCAAAACGGACAATCAGGGTAGGGAATGATCCTCCATGGTATACATCGGATGTTAAACGGTTACTCAAAAAGCAAAGGAAGATACGTGCACAATCAAAAAGGACGATGCATCGGACTGATTTTGATAAGTTAGAGGAGATAAGGGAACATGTTAAGAATGCAATGCATGAGGCCTTTAATGACTTCTCTTTCTTTCTAACAACCTCACTGAACACCCTAAGAAATTTTGGTCATATGTAAAAAAAGTTAGTTTTAGTGGAAACAATAAGACAGTTTGTAAGACACTTGCTGGTTTAGTGATAAATTATGTCCTGGTGGTACTACTCAACACGGCGTATCTTTCAGTTCTTAATTAAATGTTCGTAAGATTACAGATTTGATACCGTCTGGTCGCCAGTGGGGATTCCACAACTAATACTAATTATTTATAGTCACTCACAAAATTAATCACGTAAACAGTCAGCAGTGGCAGTTAGTGGGAATTGCCAACACATAAATCACATAAAAGTTTACATTCAGAACACACATTTATTGTCTGGATAAGCAAAAGAAATACGTCGCCGAAGTAACCACCAGTTACAATGACTCGTGTTATCGAAACTTCTTTTCCAAAGCGTGCGGGATTCGAACCGAGTAGGTACACGTAACATGTGGTGCCACTATCACAATAGTTTAACCGGAACACTGTTCTTGTTCTCATCCACCAACACTCCCAAATACTTCTTCAAATCACCGTACAAGTGAATGGAATAGTTATAAGCACTTTTTAAGTAATCGTCCTCACGGCATCGTTCTTAACAGTCGACCACTTTCGACATTCGCTCCACACGTTCCCGCCGCATAGTCTATACTCTCTGCCATCTTGCTCTCACCGTCCAAAGATAATCTCTCACCGACACTACTCTCGAATCGCGTCAGTTCGATTGCATCGTTACACCCCCCTCATTGGCTTTAAGGCGTAAGATACGGTTGACAAACGCGTATCCTTTCGCCGGACCCAACCTTACTGACATTTGAGAATTTTTCAAACCCTAAACAAATCTGGTGGTACTCGACTAATTCATTTACAAAAATGGGTACATCACTAGAACAAAACATCAGACCAAATACAACATCGAAGAAAACATCAAATACAAAAGTTAAACCTCACCAAAACACACCAGTCTCCTTGAGTATACACAATATGAATATATGACAATAAACACAAATGAAAACAAACTTGAAAATGATCAGAAGTCATTCAGTTTCCTCCGGAAACATTGTGCAGTCACTCTCCTTCTCACAAACCACAAGATACATTGATTACAATTCCCTGCCTCGGGGCCACACTCCTATGATTCACAAACTAACAGTACTGAAATTATTCTTCCACTCGAAGCCAGTCAAATCAGTAGGAAAATCCTCCCCATGCTTACCTTCCCCTTTTGTGGACCCTTCTTTATTTTGAGAAAGAAGTAAGTTAAATGAAACAAATAAGTCATGCCACATAGACAACACTAATCCGAAAATGTGCAAATGCAGGAAGCATGGTGGTACCAAGAGGCGAGCCCTTTTACTCTATTGTTTGACTCCCCCTTCCACCTTGTGTCTCCGCATTCGTAACCAACTATTCGTCTAGGAATTTCTGAGAACACACCATCAAACTATTTACAACCGATACTACCCCACACAAAATCCCTACACCTATCTGATCTAGTGACACTTATTCTAGACATCCCTTCATAATGTAACTCAAAACATTTATCACTTAACCTATACCAAGTATCGTCGTGATCTATCTCAACCAAAGGAAAACACCTAGCGAGAAATACTAAACTAAGTAAGCTTATAAGATACAAGACTTTTAAGAAAGAAACCAAGGTTGGTACTAAACACTTATATTGAAAGTGTGCTTCAAACTTAAAACCTATGCAAATCAAAATTTCTTTTCAGCACAAACTATTTACAAGGAAAAAAACTAAAAATGTAGTGCATAATAATATAAATCCCTAATGCTAAAATAAGAATGGTTGTATTTGAATTTCAGTCTGTTGAGACCCTCGTGAAACAAGTCCAATTTACTTTTGGACCAGAATGAGATTATTTCTTTTTTCTTAACATACACTCCCGGTTCTTCCCTCCTAACCTTCCTTTTCTTCCTACGTTTCCTTTTTCTCATTGTGGCATTACACTTTCCAAAAGGCTCAAGTGAATGTGGGAGAATAAAATCTTTCATTAGAATATTTGAAAACATTGTAGTATGACCATCTGTGTTAGCACTAAAGAACTGTTCAACATGTACAAATCGCTTGCCACCAATGGTAATTTCATTTTCCACTGCTTTAGTAATGTGGTGTGAATAGAAAATGAGGTCTGTCCCGCAAGGAAACATCAAATTATGTATATGGTTTGCCAACTTAGTGACAAAAGTGAGTTTACGATGTTTAAAGATAGCTTTGGCCATAGGCAGTTGGCTCTTCACAATAGAAACTGTATTAATATTACCTACATGAACACCTGTGTCGGGGCAATGATCTTCTGAAATTAATTGAACACAATCAGGCTTAACTTGAGCACCAGGATGGGAGTTAACAGGCAAAATATCATGCGAAACAGGAATTGTTTCCTGGGCCAAAACAATGTTCTTATCGGTTACTGGTACTAGGGGTTCCATCTGTGAATCATCAGAGGATTGTAAATTATTAAAACTTGATTGCAAGTTATTATTAAACGCATGTAACTCCCTTCGTAATGTATTAGTATTTGAATCCATCTTTGATTGCAAAGAATTATTAACCGCACGCAACTCCCTTCGTAAATCAGACCGCAGGCTATTAAAACTTGAATCCATACTTGATTTCAAAGAATTAACACTTGAATGCAAAGAATTATAACTTGATTTCAAAGACTTTAAGTATTCAAAAATAGTGGACAGTGACACCTCTGGTTCCACAGAAGCGGATGTCAACTGATCGGAGTGCCCATCACAAGTATCATCCAAAGGCTCACGGTTCGGCACCACCAGCCCCCCATCACTCACATCACTCTCAGACGCCATGGCACAACTCAACATTAACTACAATTTACCAAGTTACTCTTGAAAGAAACTAGGATCACAAAATACTTCAGTCACTAATACTTCCCTCTTAGCTTTAGCATCAAAGTTCCAGAAATTACTTTGCTCAAAAAAATTAAAAAACACTCGGAACTAGTTGACACTTAATAACCAAAGCATTACCAAAATAATTAGTTGATTCCAGTCTCATTAAAATTAAATTTTCCACTCATGTGGTTCCTTGAAATTTAGGAGAAGTCGAAAGAAACAAAAAAATTACTCCAGTGAGTCCACAGGAAAATTATAAAAAAATTCCGTTAACACGAAAACTAACTACTGGCTCAAACTGACAAGTTTCTATTTTAAACAAATTGCTTGGGGATTTTCCCACTCATTTAACTATTTAAAAATTGAATAAAGGTCGAAAGAAATTTATTCGACCGGTTCACATGAAATTAACAAATTCTATTTGAAAACGAAAAACTACTCCTGTCAGTTTGTGAACCTTACATAACAAATAGAAATTTGCACTTCCCTTTCGTCGAATCACAGCTGCCGTCTGCTATTCTGCCGACCGCGATGCCTCCGCGCCGTCGTGATGCCCGCAATGTTCCGCTACCGCCACGCTAAGAAGTAGCGCGCCGCCTCGGTGTCGAGTTGTTGTTGTTGCTTGGTCCGCGTCTGTCGAAGTACTGCTCGGCTCGGCTATCGTCGTGTCTGCTCGGGTTCCGTCGTTACTACAATGTCGTGCTCACGTCTCGTTGAAATAAGTCCATTATCGCCGATTGTTGTTCAAACTACTCACATTTCCTACTCGGTTTTTACAGCATAAAATCCACTTCGGTGTTGACTAATGTCATTTACTACCTCCGTTTTCACTTATACTGTCCTGTCACGGGAGTAAGACACCTGCTGGTTTAGTGATAAATTATGTCCTGGTGGTACTACTCAACATGGCGTATCTTTCAGTTCTTAATTAAATGTTCGTAAGATTACAGATTTGATACCGTCCGGTCGCCAGTGGGGATTCCACAACTAATACTAATTATTTATATCACTCACAAAATTAATCACGTAAACAGTCAGCAGTGGCAGTTAGTGGGAATTGCCAACACATAAATCACATAAAAGTTTACATTCAGAACACACATTTATTGTCTGGATAAGCAAAAGAAATACGTCGCCGAAGTAACCACCAGTTACAATGACTCGTGTTATCGAAACTTCTTTTCCAAAGCGTGCGGGATTCGAACCGAGTAGGTACACGTAACATGTGGTGCCACTATCACAATAGTTTAACCGGAACACTGTTCTTGTTCTCATCCACCAACACTCCCAAATACTTCTTCAAATCACCGTACAAGTGAATGGAATAGTTATAAGCACTTTTTAAGTAATCGTCCTCACGGCATCGTTCTTAACAGTCGACCACTTTCGACATTCGCTCCACACGTTCCCGCCGCATACTATACTCCTGCCATCTTGCTCTCACCGTCCAAAGATAATCTCTCACCGACACTACTCTCGAATCACGTCAGTTCGATTGCATCGTTACAAGTTCTAATAAAAAACGGATGGGAAGTTGACGACAGCCACAACAAGGCTACCGTATTTAACAAATTTATTCGTGTGTGAAAACATGGAAAACATCCCCACTTTACCACATCATGTGGAATTAGAGATGGATCCGATAGAAATTAATAGCGTAGGTATTGTAAAGCAATTAAAGCTCCAGAAGTAGGGTAAAGCGCCGGTCCCGATGGTATACCGGTAAGAGTATTTTCTGAAAAAGCAGAGGAAAATGAACCATTTCCGTCAGACATATTCCGTAAATCTTAAGAAGAGTTGGAAAATAAACCAAGTAATTCCCGTTTTCAAGACACGAGATTGCAGTGAACCAAGGAATTATCGACCCATATCTCTAACATCTGTCTGCAGTAAAATTCTGGAGCATGTCATATGCTCTAACATTATGAAGTTTCTAGAAGAGAATGAGTTACTTACACCGTGTCAACATGGACTTCGGAGGAAGAGATCGTGTGAAACACAATTGACCCTATTTCCCATGACGTAATGACAGTTATCGATACAGGTTTACAAGTTGATGCAATTTTCCTGGATGTTCAGAAAGCTTTTGATTCTGTACCACACAACCAACTTTTAGTGAAGATTAGAACATACGGTATATCGGATCAGATTTGCGAATGGGTATGTGATTTTGTAACTGGTTGATCACAGTATATCGTTGTTGACAGGGAAGCCTCTTCTAAGATAGATATTACTTCGGGGGTTCATCAAGGAAGTGTAATAGGACCACTTCTTTTCTTAATATTTATAAACGATCTAGATGACAACGTAAAATTCTGGTTGCAATTATTTGCCAATGATGCAGTTATCTATAGGAAAATAAGGGGCTCTGACGATTACTTAGAAATTCAGCACGATTTGGATGCTATTTCTGATTTGTGCCATACATGGAAGCTTACACTTAATTGCAAAAAGTGCAAGGCAATGCGATTAAGTAACAAAAAGAATCAGTTTGCTTACGAGTACAAAATAAACAATTCAGCTGTTGACACGGTTGATTCCCTGAAGTATCTAGGGTGATAGTACAAAGCAACATTAAATGGGACTTAACTTCCGTCGTAGGCAAAGCTAATTCTAAATTGCGATTCATAGGTCATATTTTGAGGAATTGAAATGCTCATACAAAGGAGGTAGTGTATAAAACACTAGTACATCCACATCTGGATTACTGTTGTGGAGTTTGGGATCCGTATCACAAGGGCCTGATTGACTCAGTTGAGAGGATGCAGAGGAGAGATGCTCGATTCATGACTTGTTGCTACAGCCCTTATGAAAGTATCACAGAATTGATACATAGATTGGGCTGGGCTAGTTTGGAAGACAGACGACGTAGTCTGCATTTGAATTTATTGGAGAATATGTAAAAATCTTTCAATTACGAGTGCAATGAAATACTTCTTCCGCCAACCTATTTAGGTCACAATGACTGGAGGGATAAGATTCGAGAAATAAGATGCCGTACAGATGCTTTTATGTATTCCTTCTTTCCACATGCTATTCGGGATGGGAATGCGCGGGTTTAGGATTGGTGCTTGGCACCCTCTGCTATCCACAATGTTTGTGATTTGCAGACTATGGATGTAGATGTAGAAGTCTTTGAAAGATCTAATGCTACACTATCAATTTGGCCTCCCTTGTCCATTTCATCTGAAAGTTCTGGCATACATCCCACCAACTGAGATTCGCATGAATATCCTTGCCTAAAGCCATGTTGCCTACTTGAAAACCATCACTCCTCACATATATTTCTGATGTGGTTGCATATCAATCTCTCCATTAATTTACCTGCCACTGATGTCAAACTGATCGACCTATAATTTGGACTCTATTTATCACCCCTCCATTGTGTACCAGCACTACTATCACACTTTTCCAGTTGTGTGGTAAGCAGTAAGTATCCAGACTCAATTTAAATAATATTTCAAGATAAGGTACAATGTCACATCCAGCTATCTTTAATATATCTGTAGTACTATTATCTACACCAGCCCCCCCCCCCCCTATGTTTTTTTCAGTTTTCTTATATCCTTCATAATATGAATTTCAAATTTTTTGGTCTGTTTATTTCTAATTGTGTTGCTAAGCTCATTCTCCAAGTTAGAACCTCCTGTTTCTGATTCATTGTCTCTAATGCTCTCACTAAACCAATTACTTAAAATCTATGCCTTTTTCAAATCCTCAGTAACTTTTTCTCCATCCTTATCTATAAGCGTCTATACACCCTCCCTTCCCCTCAGGTTTCTAACACAGACAGAAATTTCAGATGCATCAGTCAATGGTCCCCCCGCACTGATAATACTCTTCATAAACCCATCTTTAGTTACCTTCTTAGCGATTACTAAGTCCTTGTTTAGTTGTTTTAAATATTCCCTACTATCCTGCTGTCTCTTAGGGAATATTTAAAACAACTCATAGCAATAGGAAGAGGTCCAGAATAAATCTTCTCATGAATAAGACTCACAATTCTTTTCTGAAGGATTTATCAAAAAACATGCTAATTAGATCCCAACTCAATAAACATCTTAAGTACTGAAGAAATAATTAATTGAACTTAGATGAGAGGATACTGAAACAAATGACTAAAATTTTTCTTCTTAATCAAACAAACAGAGACAGGTGAGAGAGTTTTCAGGACTGCCACAAGAACAGCACTGACTACCTTCTGAGAAGATGAAACGCAACATGGCATACTTACTAGTATGATGATGCTGAGTTCGGGCTGAGTAGAGAGCTAAACTAACTTCCATGCTTCTGGAATGAATCTGCATGCTGGTAATAAATGCCAACATTTTAGCCAAACTGTTTCAGTCTTATTCTATGGAAAAACTGCAATGAGATTTGTTTCACATGCTCTACTAAGCACAACTAACTAGAGCATGTGAAACAAATCTCGGTAAAATTTTGCCATAGAAGTAGGACAAAGTAGTTCAGCCAAAATATCAGCAATTAATACTAGGATATGGCACCATCCTGGTAACATAGAAACTGTTTATTCCATCTGTGGAAACCTCCAGTTACAGATGACTCTGCTTGCAACACTTATATTCAATGGAACCAAGCTAATGTTGTGAGATGGACGTTGTTAGGGTCTTCGGTGGTTTAATTAATATACTGATTAATTAAAAAATCCACCAAAAGGTTATGTTGAAGATTTGTTTATTTTCTCAAAACGAAGTCAGCGACATTCACATGCATAGATACAATACAGAGATGCACTTCTGAGCAGTCGCAAAGATAATCTTTATAAAACTTCTGTGAACTCAACTTGAAAACTAACTATAAACTCTCTGTAAAACTGAATATTGACTTTCTGCCGAATTCCTTTATGTAGGTTCTATCGAAATTGCGAGAATTCTTCAAAAGCTTCCGCCCGATATTTCTCGAACATTAACAATCACTCAAACAATTAAACATATTAAAAACAATTGGAATTAATACATAATCACTTAACATCATTACAAAATGATCAGAAATGGAAATTAGAGATACTTAAATACAAAATTATTTACAGAAATCATTTCAAACTGTAGAAAATTGTCCTGTAGACATCGTAACTTGCATCAATACTTGGAATTTCACACATTTAAGCAATGTTCTTACACAATTCTGTTCTTAAACATATTAAATGGACTTTAAATAATTTTCTTTCATAAAACAAAAGTCTAAATACACTGATTTACAAGAAATTACAAAACAAACATACCAGATCACTTTCAAGCAAACTTCAGCTCACTACAAATACTTTATACAGTACTCAACATCTTAAATTTAAAATCACTAAATGTATCCATTGCATGCATACCTGAATGTGGTTGGGTATTGTGTATATCACAAGCTTCATATTTTTTCACCAGAAAGTTACTGTATCAAGTAGTTGTCATTAAACTAGAGATGACAGCATGTCCTTTACAAGTTGCTACATCAAAAAGTTTGGACAAGTTATCTACAAAGCATTCTGAATTGCGATTGTAGAAACAACAAACTTTTTATATTCAAAATAGTTAAAATAAAACACAGAAATTTAACTCATGTTTGATACTGTGGTATTTAAGAAACATGCAATCATGGATTTGTTGCTAGATTTTCTGTTTCAGTGTCTCAGTTACAATGTAAACTTCTAAGGAAACCTAAAAATTTTGTAACTGCATAGTAAATTTTTTTCTCAGAACCACGAGTTAAATTGAATAGAATTGCATATCATTTTTAAAGCCAGATACTATGTTAACTCAAGCTAGAAATTAAGTTTTTACAGTTTCAAGATAGTATTTTCTGCTGTTTCTGCTTTTAGCATTCATCTGGAGTGATATTTATAAACATTCATAGTAAATCAAGGAAAGCAGTTAGAGACTTTAAATTTGTTCAGTAATCATTTTTGATGTACATATAATTGTTTAAAGCTACTTTCAGATCGATAACATTAATAACTTAAGAAACATTAATTAGTTAGATTCTGTTTTTAGTTTGCAAATTTTATGTTAATCCTTTGATAATAGTAATGGCAGCGACAGCAGGCAAGGAGACCTCCAGTACGGTGGAGCTGGTGGAAGAGGTGGCCTAGTACCCAAGGCACTAATGTGGGCACAAGTTGCTGCCTTGCAAGATTGGTAGGGGACTACCTAAGGCTAAGAGAGTTAACCCTAACAGAAAATCTTCTTTAGCGTTAGGCCTAGCAAGCCAGCAAAAAGAGTAATTGGAAATAGCTTTCAAAACCAAAAAGAGCCTCGGAATGAATACAACAAAGACTAACTTTATGTATAGTTTGGCTAGGAATAATGGTCAAAAACCTGATGATAAGCATAATGATACAGAAAGGAAAAATACCATTACAAGAAACAAAAACAGAATTGGAACACTAAACATCATGACACTTACAGCTAAATGTGAAGAACTTGTGGACATCATGGAAAGAAGGAAGATAGAAATCTTAGGACTGAGTGAAACAAAGTGGAAAGAGAGGGGATCGAAATTGCTGAGGAGGGGGTACAAGCTGTATTGGCACGGTAACCAGAAAGAATCCCAAAATGGGTTAGCATTTATCATCAGTAACAATGTTGATGCAGTGACAGACATAGAATATGTTAGTGATAGAATAATTAAGTTACACCAAAAAACTAAGAAAAACACCCTCACCTTAATACAGGGGTATGCTCGTCATCAAGCGGGTTGTTCACAGGAAGAGAAAAACAATTTCCTCACAGACCTTGAGGAACACATTGAGGAAGATAACATCATTATCATGGGGCATTGTAATGCCCAAGTTGGCTTGGATAGAACTGGATATGAAAATGTGATAGGACCATTTGGCTTAGGAAATAGGAACACAGAAGGGAAAGACTTACTCGATTTTTGTCTGAGGAACAGCCTCATCATAAAAATTACATACTTTAGGAAACGGGCTAGCCACAAAGTCACTAGATATAGTTGGGATGGACAACAGAAGTGTCTCATAGACTTTATAGTCTCTGATCAAGAAGCAAGGGCATGCATCACAGATGTGAAAGTATTACCTGGAGAAAATGTAGGCAGTGACCATCGTCTGTTAATTACTTATCTGAGAAATGTTGGAGTAGAGAAACTAAAAACAAGGAAGAAGCCTATGATAAAAATTTGGGAACTGAAGAATCCAGAAAAACAGGCAGAGTATCAGAAAAGAATATGTGATTTCGTACCCAAAAGTGAAATAGGATCGGCAGCCGAATAATGGAAAATGTTTCAAGAGGCCCTTGTAAACACAGCAGCCGAAGTAGCTGGCATAACTAATTTGAGAGTGAAAGATAAAGAAACACCCTGGTGGAATACTACTGTCAAAAATGCTATAAAAGAAAGAAACATGGTCAAAAGACAAAGGGACCAAGAAAACCAGAAGGATCAGAGAAGAAGTGAAGATAAACTAAGGGAACTAGACCAGTCTTACAGGGAATTGAAACTAAAAGTCAAGAAAATCATAAAAGAAAAAGGAAAGAGCTAGATAGAATTTACAAAGAAAATAGAGGAGGATAGCCGGAGCAATAAGAACCTGCAATATTGTAAAATCCAAAAGGAACACATTTGAACCTATCAAAGCCCTGGAAAAAGAAGATGGAACAATTATCTGGAAAGGAGATGAAGTAAGGGAAGAGATGAGGAAATTTTACCATCTGTATAATGGAAATGGAGCAACAAGCAAAGAAAAAGGCAGTCCAGAAACAGGATACCAAGGTGGAACTATGGAATCCCCTCTGGCATGGTCAAAAGTTGAAAAATCCCTGAAAAGCATGGCTAAAGGAAAATCACCAGGCCTACATGAAGTAAATGCAGATATGATCAAAGCAGCAGGAATCTATGGACTTCACTGGGCATATAGAGTAATGAACACCATCTGAAAAGAAGGAAAAGTCCCCTCTAGAAAATGTAACAATTACAGAGGAATAACTCTTCTATCCCATGGACTCAAGCTATTGGAGAAAATTATAGAAGGCAGGCTGAGGAAAGTCATTGAACTACAGCTTGAAGAAGATCAGTATGGATTTAGACCTAACAGATCAACAACAGATCACATCTTCACTACTCGTATGATCATGGAAAAACATTAGGAGAGAGGAAGAGATGTCATATTTATTTTCTTAGATATTGAAAAAGCCTATGACAGCATACATAGGGATAAACTTTGGGAATGTCTGACCAAACAGAAGGTACCAACAAACTTGATCACCAAAGTTAGAATGCTTTATAAGAGCTGCCAAAGCTGCATTGAAATTGGAGACTCCTATTCATACTGGTTTGTGACTACTAAAGGTGTTCAGCAAGGTAGCACATTATCACCGCTGTTGTTCATCATCATAATGGATGAAATTATGAAGAGAGTAAAACAGCAACTCAACCCTGATGACTTAAATCATTTGCATTTGCAGATGATGTTCTGATTTGGGCATATACAGAAGAGGAAGTGCAACAGAAACTGAACCTCTGGAATAAGCATTTTAAGGAAGTTGGCTTTAAAAGAAGCCACACAAAAACAGTGGTTATGGCTGTCAGCAGACAGAATATGAAGCCCGTTATCTATCTGGATGGCGAACAATTGAATCAGGTGGATAATTTTCAGTACCTTGGCCGTAAAGTGACCTCTGACAGTCGATCCCAGAATGAAATTACCAATTGGGTACAAAAAATAGCTCAGTTTTACGATCAAGTTAGACACCTTTTGGGGGAAAATCATGTTCCAATTACAGCCAAAATAGCACTGTATAATTCATACTTCTTACCAATTACAATGTACAGCCTGAAAGTATGTACCACTACCAACAGAGATGTAAACATACTGCAGGTGGCCGAGATGAAGTTCCTGAGATCAATGGTCCAGAAAACCAGAAGAGATAAGATCAGGAATGAAGTTATCCACAAACAGATCTCAGTCAGTAAAACCCTCCAAGAAAAAATTGACACTGCAAGTTTGTGATGGCTAGGACACGTCAAGCGGATGGACCCTACAAGATCACAGAGGATATGGCTGGGAAAAGAATTGGAGGGTAAAAGACCAAGAGGCCGGCCCAGGAGATGGACTGATCTTGTGAAATTGGACCTACAGGATAAAGGTGTACAATTGTCCAAAATCCAAGAAGAGGAAACGTACTTGGACAGGCAAAAGTGGAGAGCGCTCTTACACCGCATCCGGGAAACTGGAGACGGAAGAAGAAGATGATGATGATAATAGTAAATATGCCTTTAAATAAAAGACCAGGTAATTAGAAATAAAATAAAATTTATTTCAGTTGCATAACTACAAAATTGTAAGAGGTCATGGGAATCATATTAATATTTTTTTTTTATGGTGAAACTTTAATATATATAAAATTTTTCATAAGACTAAAAATTGTTGCTTTTTACAAGATCAAAATTCAGTTTTAAAACATTCAACTATTTAATGATGCATGCTTGCATTTTGCAATTGCATATTTGATTACATTATAAAATAAATGCAAACCATGATGAACAAATTGTTCGAAACCGGTAATGGTTAATAAATATACAACATCAAACAAACTGTGACTGGTTGCTGTTTTTAATATCAAGAAATTTGATATTACAGTCACTGAGTTCCATCATGGGTAAAATATTATTACTATGTAGTTTTGAAGCAGCTTTTTATGCCATGTGGTGCACCGGCATAACTTAAGTGTCAGTCACTGACAAACAAGTCAAACTGTAGAAGTGTGTGATGAACTTCGATATGTTTTCACGTGAATGTTAGTTGAACTTTGAACAATGGGGTTTGGTCTGGCTCGAATCGATTAATCGAATCTGCAACTTTATCTTTGGAAAATTTGTCTGATGCCATTTCAGTTTTGACTTTGTTAAAGTTTGAAGAATATAACTATTATTTACCAGCAATAGACTTATAAACATTATTATCAATCACCTTTCCTTAGTTTGGGGTTTTATCAAGCTAAGTGGTGACCACATTAAATCAGCAAAGCTAAAGCTGAAATTATTCACGGTCACAGTTGAGACTGAAGGTTTTGCACTAACCCCAGTGCGAACTAGTTGTCTTACAAACTGGTTTACACTCATGTTCTGGTTTCCTTTATAAGGCTACCTTCTATCATGCAGTCTGAACTGAATGATTGTCTCTATATTGAACCTTCATTATGCTTACTGTGTCCTGAGTACAAAAACTGTAAGACCACTAAATGAAATTCAATGCATTCTACAGTGCATGTGTTATACTAAGCATTTAATTTAAATAGATTACACTTACAATCAATGTCAGTATGATGCAAAACAAGGGAAGTTATGTTTTGCATTCAGAAGTTTTTCAGTTACATCAATTATTATTGTAATAAATAGTTTGATCACACTTACATCATGGCCGTCTCTTGGTGTATACGCTATCATTTCAGCATCTTTGTCTGTCCGACTCACTAGCACATCTCTGGTGATTGAAAGCACTGCTTTTCTGATTGCAGGATCGAAGTTCAGTAGACTAACTAATGGTGTAGCCAGTCCTTCCCTAAAAGCATTAAGTTTGTTTAGAAAACAAGTAGTAAAAGGAGCATGATAATAAGTTAAAATGTGATAACAAAAGAAATATTATAACAGTGCTTTTAATTAACACAGGTAGTAAACATTATATCAGAGAAGTAAAATGTATTAAAGGAGAGAGAGAAAGGTGGGACCATTTCAAACACAGTTTGGAAACAAATGGCAGATATGCATAACAATCACATAATGTACTAATATACAATTTCACACCTTCCAAGAAGCATTTTAATTTTTTATGGTCTATTTCTTATAACATCAAAACCAACAGGGCAAAGCCAGAAACCAAAAGATTAATTATACAGACTGCAGAACTGTAAGTACCACATATTGTATTTCTGAAGTGCTTTTTGTTTATATTTGTAGTGTTTTATGCTTCTTAATAGCTTCGTGATTTCGCTGCGAAGTGGAGCTATTTATTTTATTTTCTGAATGTGCAGCAGAAGTAAATAAATGAACTGATAGTTTTTATATTCAGCACAGTTTAACTTAGTTTTAATAACTCCAAATACATCGCTTCAATTACATAATCAGACTTCTTAATATGCAGGTTCTCCTTAGCGCTAACAACCTAGGCAATCTCCTAGTTAGATCCGTATATCTTGTTGCTATAGAAACCTTTTAAAAGGGAGTCATATTAACAGGCCTGTGCCATGGAACTCCTAATTTCAAAGATTACATTAAAATTATGTAGGTTTTGGGATAACCTGCCTGTTATCCTACACTTAGACCTCTTTTCTACTATTTTTTTATCTTGAAAGTTTCTCGATATGTCTTTAATGCGCTGACTGAACATATATTAACAATTACAGTGTGGGGTCATCAAGTAATATGTAATAAACTAGCAGCTATTGCTTACATGATACTGTATTGTACCGTGCCCCAGTTTTGAACACTGATGGGTAAGGATGAACCATTGCTGTGGCAATACTAGCTTAGAAAGAAACGCAGCACTAATTATGTATGTAAGAGACATTCCAACACTGTAAACTCAGCATTAATTGTATTTAAGGGACATGCCAACACTGAAGGTCATCATGCAGCAAAACAGAAGAGAGACCTTGTAATATAATGGGAGAAAAGGCGATGGTATTCTCGAGCAAAGTCATAATGGTAAGGAACATTTGTGTTAAAGTCTCACGCTTGGGAAAATTTTATAACAAGAATAATTAAATTTAATGACTCGAGAATATTAAATTTTAGACAAAGCCATTTCTATGAAAAAAGAAAAATGAAATAAAGACTTAGAGAGTTAGTAATAATATTTAATGGGCAAAAGTATTATAACTTCAATAGTTTCAGAATGATAGACAATAGAAATTAAGGGTTTTCAATTATATTTTGACTTCATGTCAAGGGATGTTTTTGATCATATTTTAGAATTATGTTACAGGGAAGATGTCTCATGTTCTTAAAAATTGTACAGTATTTACGGATGGTGAGAAAAATTTTGGTATAAGTCCCATGCCTAGGAATTTTTTAGAGAAGTTATTAATCATTAAAGGTTTGAGGAATGCTCAATTTTGAAAAAAAAAGCTTGATATGAAAATATCACTACCCTTTAGAGGAAAGGGTGGAACATCAGAAAATATAAAAGAACATTAAAAACAACTAAGAATGATAGTATTTTTATAATGAAGACTAGAGAGAAATATTTACTTTCATAGCTGTCTTACTTGCAAGCACCACGGTGGGGTGGCTGCATAATACGATTTTTTGACAGATATATGTAATGATTAAAAGTTTGTACTGTAAAATAATGGGCAGTTAAATTAGAAATAATAAGGATTTTTTTAGGATTAAAAATTCTGATAGTGGATATTTCAAATTACAGTTTTGGGCACGGCAAGATTTCCTCTTGACTTCCTCTACAGTGACAGACCTATTTGACCCTGCAAAAAATGCATCTGGTCAGAATCTGCTTTGAAACTGGCACAAGGCTGAGTGATAACTGTGTCATCAAGGTGTTTTCAGAAGTGATCCACCATAGGTCTGAATTCTGGCATCTCCTCTAAGTTCCAAGAAATAACTGAGCAGTAAAGAAGCCAGGTACAAATGGTATTGGGCAGGGGCGCCGGCTTTCAGAAAACCTCATGGGTGCTCATGCTCATTTGATGACTTAGCTCTTATAAAAGAATTGGCGAAGTAAGTGAACCGATTTTGACAGGATTTTCACTGACAGGATGTTGAAGTAACGTAGGCTACTTTTTATCCTGGAAATACTTACAATTTCGTAAAAAAAAAGTCCCTTCAAAATTCTTTACAAACATGAATGAAGTCACGGGCATCAGCTTGACCTAAATAATCGTGAAAACAACATCCACATCCCTCCAGTAGTTTTCAAACAATATATCAACAGACAGGCAGCTTAGCGTAGCAAGGCTCTGTGTTTTCAAATTCTATTTCATGCCATTAAAATGGTTTCAGTTTTTTTGACGTGACTGGATATCAAACTTAGAGATTTTCAAGTTTATAATAATAGTGAATAGATAACTAATGATTTTTGTAGTCCTAGTAGCACTCAGAATTTTATTATTGCATCTGATTTGTGTCCGCTAGTAATTAGTACAGAGATACAAAGGAGAAGGTAAAAAACATACTGGTGAAAAAAAAAAAAAAAAAAAAAACTAGATTGAACAATGAAGAACGGATACATATCAAAATAATAAAAATAAAAATTAAACCATTATATTAATGTTAACATAACTTTTATCAGCAGGGGATATTTTTTAGTAAAATTTGCCTACTAAATGTACAAATTGTAATACGAATTGTATAATCAACCAATAATGTTACGTAATAAACCTTTTTAAGAAGGAATATTTTATTTTATAATCTATTTAAGGATATCATTTTTTTTTTTAATTCAAACATATTTTGTCCAACTGCAACTCAATTTATAAATATACTAGCATTTGCCCGCTGCTTCACGCGCGCGTGCCTTGGCAGGTGTAGAAATTATTTACCGATTTTATTCTCTTATCAGACATTAACGTGGAAAGGCATGAACTGTTAATGTATTCTGAATAATTTCGTTTAATTTCGGTTAATACGTTAGGTTCGGTTTTCATACTGATGTCAGAGAGTTGTTTTATTCATATTTTAACATGATGCAATTGATTCAATAGTAGAAAAGGTTCCTGAAAAATTAACAGTAGTAATTCGTGGTTGTAATTATTGTGCGAAGTATAAACATTTATTGTTTAGAAAGGCTTTCACGGTTCAAACGACGTTCTTCCTTCTGTGCGCTTTCAGAAGCTATGGATTTAGCGTATAGAACCCGGTTATAGGACAATCGCCTTTCTCGGTGCAGGTTACTTTCATTTGCTCTAGCTATTTCATCTAGTTCTCTTTGACGTTGCAGACGATGTTGTCGGTCTATTTCACTCTCATTTAGCCGAATATTATTTCTGAAAGCAATATTTAACTCAGCTAAAACATAATATTTTTAAATGCTGATATGGAGGATTCCACGTTAACCGTGGTACCGAAAATTTAAATGGATATATAACAGTTGTAACGTTAAGAAAGCTGATATTATAATCATTATGTGTAATTTTTTTTGGCGATTTTATGTGTAAACTTTGCCTGGGATTATATAGCTAGGTATAAGCTTTGTTAAGGATGTATCTGTGGATTTAATGAAAAATATTCTTTCCATGATACTTAACTAAAAAATGTTTATTTTTAAATGTGGATACCGAGGATTGCAACATAACCGCGGTGCCATAAATTTATGTAAATATAGCAGTAATCTACGACTTAGTCCTCTTGGAAGTGTGCTGAAATATAAAAATTCGTTACCAATAATCACAGCATCTCAATTTTTCTGATTTATTTATTTTTTGTTGTTTTTTATTTTTTGTTGTTTGGATATTGGTTCTATTTTATGTTGATACACCATCAATTATTCCTGCTTTAAAATAGAAATTTACGTGAATTGGAGCTACTCTTGATTTCAAATCGTCGTATCATTACTGTCATTATTTCAGTCAGATATAATTAATCCAAAAATGTCGAGATGTGATCATGGTACAGTTTGTGTAGTAACGTGCATGTAACTGAAACAATTATTTCTGAGTGGCAACATTATCGCAAGTTGTGAATCGCTTGAAATGCAACCTGACAGCTGATATGATGCTTTGTTATAGGCCTAAGAGACGATGCCTGCAGCTTTATAATCTACGCGGTGTAGCATTAGGATATGAAACATTTTTAATTTAAGTTTCTTTCAATATAGCCATATTTTCTATGGAATTATTTCAGTCGCATGTAAGTACCTGGCGAAACAACCGCCTGGACCAGATGACAATTGACTCGTTTTGTTTAGCATCAGGCATAACGGGTTTAGTTTTAAAATTTACGCGGTGTAGAATAGAATTTTAGGATGCCTAGTTATATTTGAAATAAAAATTCGTTACCAATAATCACAGCATCTCAATTTTTTCTGATTTATTTATTTCTTGCTGTTTGGATATTGGTTTTTATTTTATGTTGATACACCATCAATTATTCCTGCTTAAAATAGAAATTTACGTGAATTGGAGTTAATATTGGTTTCAAACCGTCATTATTTCAGTCAGATATAATTAATTCAAAAATGTCAAAATGGATCACGGTACAGTATATGTACTAATGTGCATGTAACTCAAGCAATTATTTCTGAGTGGCAAAATTATCGCAAGTTGTAAATCGATTGAAATGCAACCTGGACAGTGATGACAGCTGATATGCTTTGTTATAGGCCAAAGGGACGATACTTTTAGCTTTATAATTTACGCGGTGTAGCATTAGGATCTGAAATTTTTTTTATTTGAGTTTCTTTCAATATATCCATATTTTCTATGTAATTATTTGAGTCGCATGTACCTGAATTTTCGGATGCCTAGTTATATTTGCACGTTATAGCCACGAGACATATTAATCGAATAAAGTACTTCCAAATATGTGCAATTCCCCACAAGTCATTATGAAAGAAGTATGTTTTATTACTTGCTGATATTTATAATAGCTGTTTTTCAGACATCGCTCTTCGAGAAAAAACTGAATTTCGTATTAAGTATTGGCTTATTGTGGCTGTATTGTACAGAATTCACGTAGCAATTTTGTTCCAGAGACAAACTGTATAACAGTCTACCAGAGACAATACGTCTTCAATATTTGTAATACAACTTTTTCGTAATTCAACAGACCTGTTACGATTCAAGTAAATGCTGATTATACTTGATTCACGTATTCTTTTTATTTTGAAGTACTGCGGTCCAGAAAAATGAATCGCAGAAGTATAAAAAAAAAAAAAAAAAAAAAAAAAAGGAAAACCTAAATTTTGTCAGGTCTCTTTATGAAAGGAGTGACCGTCTGAATGTGTATAATTATCTGTGGTCTACAGTTTCACATTTCTGAAGTTTTTTACTGACTTTCTTCTTCCCATGGTACATATTAGTCGTTAGCTACTTCTGCAGATGTTGATCAGCAACATTAGCTTTAAAAATTTGGAAACACCATGCAAATTGATGCGGTACTTTTTGCGTTATTAGAGATCAAGCCTCACTACAAACGCAGCTTGCTTACAGATTTATAATAGCATAGATTAGCGAGTTATTCAAGGTAAAAATCATCCACTATTTCTCGGCTTACGTGTAATACCATGTGATCATTCCGTCTTTACTGACTCATAGTTCTCCTTAAATAAGTTTAATATCCTTCTGAAAATGACGATTGGAACGTGTATGTCAATACTGAAATACAGGGCGTTCGCCGGGAAACGCAACCCACTGTTAGCGCTACAAGGAAGAAATTGCTCCCGGCGAGCGAGCGGTCAGCTTCCGGCATTGTTCGACCGTCGGCCGCGGACTATTTCATAATAATTACGCTTCATAAACTTGTATGTGCTAAGCATTTAAATGTGACGTAATTCATTAGCTTACCTTATAAAAGATGCTGGAAGTGTTGACCCTCTTGTGTAATGCACATTTCACATCTTCTGAACATATTTAGAGACACACGTTGCCCTAACTGACTTAATGATTTTTTGGGTGACTGTTCTAGTCGAAAAGCGATATCGTCAATTTTCTCCTCTGTGAGAATACGGTTGACCGACAGTCTCTTCTTGTTAAAAAATGAACCCGTTTCTCTTACTTTTTTAACCAGACGCAGAATTGTTGATTTAGCTGGCAGTAAAGCACCAGGAAATTCGCAACGAAATTTACTGCGACACTTTTTAAACGACTTCTTCTTCACATATGTATCGTAGAGAAATATTCTTTGTTGCAAACTGTAACGTACCATAATTTTACTCACACTCAAACACGGTACAGATTAGTAAGAGTATGAAGCCCCAAACCAGCCAAACTGCAAAGAAACGTTTATTCACTACACTGATTAATAAGAGACTGAAGTCACAAACTAGCTACAATGCAATGAAACCGTTCTTAACAATGTAAGGGTCCAAATTATACTGCGTCACTGCACTGTTGGGGCAGCGGAGGTGTTAAACAGTGCGGTGATTCACGGTGCCGTGTGGCGGCAGTTGCTGGCTCCACTGCCCGAGCAAGTTGCCGACGGCAACAGACTGGGAGGGTAGCGTTTTCCGGCGAACGCCCTGTATTAAAACAGTTTTTAACAATTTGATGAGTTTGTCGCGCGCCTGGTTATAAATATAAATAACTCAGTTCTTTCGCTTTCAACAGATTTACATTTATTGTTCACAACTCATATTCCTCTAGGAACTACATCGGACTTCTAGTATTCGAAGAATGCAAGGTTCTTCAGCAATGAAATGGTTTCAAAGCAACCGTTCGGCCTTTACGTCGCTAACCTCCAGCTAACTCTTGATTTTCTTATTGCCATGACAACTTACATTTCCTTGCTATAGGAGTAAATATATTGATTTTTGTTTAATTTCATGGCACAAAAATATGGTTTTCTTATTAAATGTTTCTGTTCTGTCTCATGCCTCCTCAAGTTCACCATGTCTTTGCTTAGAAGACATTGGTAATCTTATAAAAATAACCTTGCATCCAGTGATGCTCTTTCCTCTGTTCCTAGTAGAATTTTTTACAAAACATTTTACAAAACATTCTCTTCTTAATACTAACATAATGAAATGAACTAAAAAACATGTGCGAAAATTCACGTAAATGCAAGTCCTGTCACGGTCGCCATGTCGCGCGCCTGGTTATAATTAGAAATAACTCAGTTCTTTCGCTTTCAACAGATTTACATTTATTGTTCACAACTCATATTCCTCTAGGAACTACATCGGACTTCTAGTATTCGAAGAATGCAAGGTTCTTCAGCAATGAAATGGTTTCAAAGCAACCGTTCGGCCTTTACGTCGCTAACCTCCAGCTAACTCTTGATTTTCTTATTGCCATGACAACTTACATTTCCTTGCTATAGGAGTAAATATATCGATTTTTGTTTAATTTCATGGCACAAAAATATGGTTTTCTTATGAAATGTTTCTGTTCTGTCACAAGTTCAGGTATCATATCTTTTGTAGATTCACAATGACAAATTATAAATGAAACATTGTCTTCTACTTCATTCAGATTGACTTCTTTTGTCCGTGCAATATTTAAAAGCATGTTGCGATGAAGAATCAAACGATACACATCGAAGTCATCTATGTAGAACTCTTTCACATAACTGCTGCTTGCTCAGTAAGAAATACTGTTGTTCCGTTTTACGCAAATGTCATATTATTTTTTGTAAAGCGCTTGTCAATGCAGCCTACGATTTTATCTAACACTTGAAAACATATTTTACGATAAACGACAGGTGACTAGGCAAATTAGTGAGGTTCACTTGATGATGAATCATCTATCTTTTAAGGAATCCTTCTTTTTTTGGAGTTTTAGGTTCATCCAATTCAAAGATAATAGCCAAGTTCACAGTTTCCAAGGGTTTTTAAATTTTTCGTCAGTTCTTTGGAACAATATAATTTACTTTACAGTAATAATATAATCGACAGCTTTTTGAAGGTGCAAAGAAATCTTCTATAAAGTTGCATTCAAAGGTTTCACAAGATAAAGAATTTCTATCAGAAATTTGAAAATAAAAAGAGATTCAAAACACTGAAGAATTTTTATAAACCTTTTTGCTTTTGCGCTGGCATTAACTTTCTGACATTTTGTGTCATTCAAAAAACTTAGCAGGACACTATAATTGTTTAGAATAATTTTACAAGAAGATATATGACAACACCATATTGCTGGGCAAAAATGCCTCAGAGAAAGGTTTTGAGCATCGGCAACTGTAGTGATTTAAAACAAGCTTGGCGTATCGTGAACCATTTATGAAGATAATAAGCTCTCTTACTAACACTAAATAAATCCCTTATTGCAAGCACCTCTTTCATTGTGTCTTGAACAATCAGGTGTAATGAGTGAGCGACGCAATGCACATAAATTGCCCTTTCTTCGATAGC
The DNA here is from genome assembly GCA_031002005.1 of Vandiemenella viatica. Lineage (NCBI taxonomy): Eukaryota > Metazoa > Arthropoda > Insecta > Orthoptera > Morabidae > Vandiemenella > Vandiemenella viatica. The sequence continues at coordinate 32,469 of JARYHS010007369.1, forward strand.
GTTAAACCACGATTGAAGGTCAGTATGCGCTCCACTATCATTAGAGAAAAAAGCAGCCCCACAACCTTCTGAATTCTCAATTCCATTCCGGGAAGAAGAAACCAAAGATGCAATCAAAAAATGAAACTGGAAAAAGCAGTTGGATTTGATGGTATATAACCTGAACTTTTGGCCCACTATGGACCTGCTACAGTAAGATGGCTTATGTAACGGGGCTGATTAATACCAAAGGCAATAACTTTATAAAATTAATTACCATTTAAGAAAATTAATTGAAAGATTAAAATTCCATGTATAACATTAAATATATGTGCTTTGGATTTTCTGTTACAACTCGCTGGTTATTATCAACAGACAGACAGATGAACTCGAACCTTCTAAAAAGTAGACGTCGCTTCGTGAAATCAGATTACTAATTCACTAACCTGCAATTTTTCGGAAATGAAGTTTAAGCTACGACTCATGTAGACTGTATGACGGGTGTTGGTTTAGATTTAGTTAATGTTCTTATTAAAAATGAATTTATGATAAACTAAGCCTTCTTTCATTGAAAAAATATATATGGATTATTTCTGATTCTAATAGGAACGATTAAAGGAAGAACTAACAGCGAAGCACGTTTCACTTATCAACTTCTTCTCAAATATCCTACAAAGTGGAAACCTCCCACCGTTAATGAAGAAATCAAAAATATTAGCCATATTGAAACCAAATAAGGACCCCACAAAAGTAGTTAACTATTGACCAATAGCATTTCTAAGTGTCACATATAAACTTCTTGGGCGCCTGATCTACAGTGGAATTTATGAAGTTATCATTAACCACATTCCCATAGAACAAGCAGGATATAGGTCAGGGGAAAATTGTAATGACCAGGATTTCACTCTCATCTCTCATATTGAAAATGCGTTTGAGAAGAAATCAGTAAGTGTGGTTGCCTTTTTGGATCTGTCAGCAGTCTATGATGCTGTTTGGCGAGAAGTAATTCTTCTGAAATTTGTGAGTACTAACCCATGTCGAAAACTTATGGAACTACTTACCAACATGTTGAGCAATAGATATTTTCAGTTATACTCTGATTACGACAGAAGCAGAATATTTATCTAAATGATGGCTTACCCCAAGGATCTGTTTTAGCACCCCTCCTATTCAATTTGTATACTCACGATTTCCCGGAAACATCTTGAAGAAAATTTACTTACGCTGATGAAATTTGTTTGGTGAACCAGAACCCCAACTTTTCTGATGCAGAAACAACTTTATCAGCAGATCTGGAAAAGTTAGATGAATACTGCAAGAAATTGTGCCTTGATCTAAATCCTCAGAAAACAGTTATTTCAACATTTCATTTACGCAACAGACAGTCGCACTATAAACCAGAATTTAAATTCAGAGGCCAACTCTTGCCGTATTGCGGCAAACCAAAATATCTCTGTATAACACTGCACAGAACTCTAACTTTCAAACACCATCTCTTAAACGTGGCTGCCAATGTCAAAAAGAGAAATAATATTCTCCAAAAGCTTGCAGGTACTTCATGGGGAGCCAGTGCTAACGTTCTAAGACCCACAGCCTTAGCTCTGTCATACTCTGTTGCTGAATACTGTTGCCCATCCTGGATCAATAGTGCCCACACAAAGAAGATAGATTTGCAACTCAGTCAGACAATGAGGATAATTACGGGATGTATTCACAGTACGATTACCACATGGCTTCCAGTGTTATGCAACATCTCACCCCCAGCCCTAAGAAGACTATAAGTTCCCGTAATAATCTGCAAAAATATCCTGAAGAACCCTCAGCTGATATCAAGACATTATTCAAGCAAAACACCACCGCTTGAAATCAAGGAAACCACCATGGCGCATAGCAATCAACCTTACAGAGTTCTCTTTCAACATCAACAAGCTGTGGACAACTCAATGGGAGCAGTCATCAGTAGCCAATAAAACTCTAGTTGCGGACCCCTCAGTAAGGTTACAAGATTTCGATCACCCCAGTTGGCAGTGGAGAATCATCAATCTGACTCGAGCAGATGCGCCTACTTATTACACAAATGGGGCTGGATAGATTCTGCAAATTTTAACTGTGGAGCTACCTTACAGACAATTAATCACACCATTTCCGACTGTCCTCTTTGGGCCTACAAGGGAACAATAGTGGAAATACATGATGCATCGATCAATCCAGTTGACTGGAATACAACATTAGATCTAGAGATATGAAATGTACAAGCTTGTGATATGTACATTTCCTAATGTGTACCTTGTTAAATAATCATACAATAAGTACATAACTAACATTAGCAGCGCCTACGGTATTTAGACCCATACACATTTTGATATTTATGTCAAATCTTCTTGGTACGTCACTGAAAATTTCGAACAAATTTTCGGATATTGTTGATAATGTAGAGATAAGGTAGAGACCCATAATAGTTTCATGTATTTTAAGCAAAAGCAGAATGTGACTAGTTCATTATTTGAAATAACACTAGTTTCATCAACCATAATTGTGTAACAGCATTTTGTATTGCTTTGATTATGCTACGCAGTACTTCGTCAATCAAAATTGTTCACAGTTTGCTAGTGATAACATGTAACAATCATCTATATCTGCTGCATTGGTTCCATGATTTTAACTGGAACATCCTGTTATCGCAACTTCAACAATCAAATGTAATTTGAATATTAATCTAAGTGGCATCCACTCATTAAAAAACGAAAGTATGAAATAAATTTTAAGAAGGTAGTTCTAGCTGTTTTCGTGTCTTCAAGTTTATTTTTTGATAACATGTAGTGTCCATTCGTGACACATTCTAAGCTAGCCTTGTACACTAAACAAAAACAGTGAAGGTCAGTCTTGGAATACTTTTTTAAACGTTTCTAAAGGGCTATTGCTTGAGGAAAAAACCACTTTGAGTGAATACCTTAGTGGACTCATTAGCTCTTGATGATTTTTTCGGCCCAGAAACGCCATTAGACATAATTTCTTTATAGACATTTCAAAACACTGTTTCTACATCTCCAACATATAAGAGCCAAAGAAAAATTGACTACCACTATGAAAATTGCTCCTTTACTCATGAATTTGGAGAAATAACATTTTCTGGTTGAATTTGTCGAGTTGAACTAAGTTGAGAAGAGCTACTAGCAGTGGGTTCTTCAAATATCTCTACCTTACGATTTCTATCAATGAATTTATCCATTTAAACAAACAATTTTCTGAAATAAACACGATAATAACATGCGCGGTTCTCTCTCAAGGCACGAGCCTTATTTACTAGGTTGACTGACAACGAGTGGGACACTTGAGACAGAGCCGCAGCAACAGAATCGCTGGCGCCGCGAAGAACGGATGACGCGCGACGGGGGGAAGCTGCTTGGCTTGCCTCGTGCGTGCTCATCAAGGATCATTAATACATTTACTTACCACTTACTACAAATTGTCAGGTATTCTCCTTGGGCATGGCGCGCAGTCGTGCAAGCTTGCATCGAAGGTAAGAGTGATCTCGTCAAGACGTCAGGATAAGCTACGTGGCTTGTGAGGTCGGTGATACAGATATCGTTCAAAGTCGGTTACTGATTAGTTTAGATGTCTGTGTTCTTCTCGTGCGTGCTGAAGCCCCCGAGCACCCACAGAGTCCAGCTCAAATCTCATTAAGTGAATTCTTTCCCTAACAATGGCAGGACACTCTTACTAAATAATTATCTTGATAGAAGTTAATGTGAATGGATGATAAATTTCACAGGAATTATGGGCCATGCAGCAATATTAAAAGGACCTATACATTATTTATTGTAAAATTTTCTCACAGCCCTTGTAAAACAAATCTTTAATTTAATTTAAATTAACAGTCATTACTATGTAAAATAAGACTCACCTAAGGAAAGTTATCAAGACGTCGTTTCTTAATCTTTTAAATATTAACTCAGTCACTACAATTGGATGGAGGGTGTATTTATGAATAATTCGATGATTAGAGCTTCTAGATGATAAATTAGTGGTTGAATTTGGTCACAATTAGCACATGTGTTCCTGGACTGTCATAACCATACACTTTTATTAGCACTGTATAAGTTCTTCTAGCATGTAAATTGACAGTTCTATAGCTTCTGGCTAGCATAATGATGTGAAGACAACAGGTAGAGTTTATTTTCCCATCGTGGAAGCACGAAGAACATATCCATGCACCCAGATTGTCCTCCAGCACTTCCTGAAACACTACTTCAAACTGTTAAAGTTATCCTGCAACTACCACTATTGTTCTGTGGGATTAGTACAACTAAGTAAGAATCGATTAAAAAAACTGACAATCCATTCATATCATCGTATACACAGATAAATTCTGACATACCTATTCATCACTACATGAAATAAAAGGTTGCTAGTCTAATGTATTGCAACACCCTGACAAAGTGGAAAATTTTCACCGTGTAGTTGTTGAAAATAAGAATGGAGATTTCCTTAGTGTTCTAATAAAACTTTCTTGAGAAACTAGTTTGGTTATAAAATTCTTTGTTGTCATTCTCTTCTGCCCACCTGCCAATATCAGGAACATACTGCACCACCCAAGAGGAATTTATTGCTCATAACACCTAAAGCACCAGATGTGGCTATTAAATAGCAATATTGTGATCCTTGTATGTGCTATATCTTTTGGAGTGAAGAGTGTATGCACTGCGAGTGACTATCAACTTTCCAGACTACAATCTGGCCAAAATGGGATCCCTATTCACCCATAGTCTGTCTGCACTTCAGGAAATAGACTGATCATGGTCATGCAGTCTCAGCTGCCTCTCCGGCCACATCATCTCTTTGTCTCCGGGTTGTGTACACATGTAACACTGCTTGGTGCTTCACCTTCTGCACGTTTAAGGCTGCTGTAGGCCGAAATATTGCGCTTCTCTTGTGTTTGTTTTTTGGTCGTCGTCCCAGCCGCCTTCATCTGTGGTAAGTGTTGGGTCATATTTCCCTATCCTTTCTTAGTTTTATTGCCTTATAGCTTTTTCCTGCTCATTGTTATTATACTCATACATTTAATTACAAACACTTTGTTACCTTCCTTCTGATGTCATACCCTGTTTATTTAAAAAGTCTACAAGTCAAACTACAATACTATGAAAGTTTGTTAGCTGTAGCATTAATTAATAAGAAGTTATTAAAATTTAAAAATCGCGAAAAATGCCAGTTATTTGAGCACCCGAGAGAGCAGAAGGCTCAGGCGCTAAAGTGTTAAGGCCTATTTTGGTTATGTTAATATGGGTGACACTCAGGAACAGAATCATATAATCAGTGCATTGACAGGCAGAATGCCATGTGCACTCAGCTGGAGGGAGCTACTGGCTGTAGGTGCGAGAGGACCTGCTGCCCCTCGAAACAGCTTCTGCCTTAATGTCCACCCGAGGTAGTATTGGAGCAAAAAATAGAGAGAGAGAGAGAGAGAGAGAGAGAGAGAGAGAAAGGTCAACCGTCGCCAATAAATTGGGTGCTCTAATTTTTCCCTCTCTTAAGATCCAACACTGACAGAGGGCTCCATCCAATGAATTTGCCACGGGCGTCAGTGGTATAGATACACCAATGTACTAGCACTAACATGTAGGTATCCCTGAGCAGTCATTTCAAATTATAATCAGTCCCTAATGTTATTAAGTTTTTATGCTTGTGGAGGCCTGGAAATATTTTTCTCAGTTTTACACGAACTGAAAAATTCGTCTACATTGACAGTGAGCATTGCGTATTATTATTCATGCAAATAAACTGTGAAACTATAAAGAGAGGTTGGTAGAAGATGCTGTGAATGCTACCAGAATTAATTTTAATTGTAATATATTGAGGGGTTTTAGTTATAGTATATTGTAATTTTTTTCTCGGGATAATTTTTCTTAAGCTACAGCCATATAATTTAATTTCACCCAACGCAGCATAGTCCAAGGTTAACATGTTCTCTTCCCGTGAGGAGAGGCCTCCCCTCCAGGGTACATTCAAAAAGCCCTTAGTAAGGTGTTTTAAACGAATAGAACTAATGTCACACGACTTCCCCCACTCCGCCTCTATGTGCGAGAGCGCAGTCTGGCGCAGCTCTCGAGGAGTCTATTCGTCGAGCCTCAGGATGAAGCATGGTGCCCGTAGGCATGAAGATTTCATTAGGTAAAGGCTGATGCATTTATACCCTTCTGCTGGCTTAGAAAGAATATTCCGAGTGACAGGATTTTATTAGTAAGAGATTTATTTCATGAGAGCTATTTTATGCAGTATTTTTCAGTTATTTCAAGTGTATTTCTATGTGCCTATTTTTATTAAAGTCACTCCATTCTTTAAACTACATGTTTTCATTTGTATCGCTGATTCCTGCTCATTACTAGCACTAAGTGAGGGCAGAACGTAATTACTCTGATCCTATGACCACATATCTTCGGGTAAAATTGATCAGGGAGTGGTTGATCAGAGGCGAATCCAACTTGGTTGTGGCAAATCGCCGCTCATTCGTTACAGCTGTATTGAATGGTGTCAGATTCTAGGGTTGATTACGTAACATCAGTGATCGATGATACCAGAAATATTGTGAAAGTATTTTCCTATTAGTACAGCAAAGAGACAGGAATTCTGTTTCCCTGTAAAAACCATTTCTTATGTGTAGCAGCTGCAGAGGGTAAATGCTAAGCCAGAAACAGTACGAACAAGTCAGTATAGCAAAGTAACTTTCGATGCTTCAAGGAGCGCAATTTGGAACCGAAACCGGATACTGCAAGCAGATAAAAGGAAGATACGATGAGTTCGCGATCTGCCGGAGAGAGTGCAGCACGAACCGAGTCCCGGCAGCCAGCGCGAAAGCAGTAGAGGGGGTGACACCGCCAGCAGCCAATAAGAGGGCAACAGCACCACAACACGCCCGGACGGCGCCAGAATTGAAGTCTCGCAGCCACAACACAGCAGAACAGTGAGTAATACGAAGTGTGTAGTATTTCACAATGAATACCGCAACGAGTGAAGTAGGTGTTGAAGAGAGCAGTGTGGGGAAGCTCTCAGTTTCAGAAGCATTAAAGTTGATTCCAAATTCGTTCAGCGGAGATAAAGAGGAACTGCAGCCTTTCATTGAAAATGTTTCATCTGCATTTAATTGCTAAGCAAGATCATGATGTTCTCCTTTATTTTGTAAAGTCAAAGATTTGTGGCCAGGCCAGAAGCAAATTGCTCGTTAGATCCTTTACCAAAACATGGGATTCTGTAAAAGATATCTTGATTGAAAACTATGGGGAGAGGCGTTCATTAGATCATTATGCTTGTAACCTTTTTGCAGCTCGTCACGGTAAAGCAGAACCGATTGTTGAGTGGGCCGCGAGGATCGACAAACTTTCACATGACTTTAGAAATGCAGTAGCCAAAGAAATTCCTGAAGAAGACGTAAAAGGGAGTCTGACTCTTGTTGATCGCCTGAGTCACATTACGTTTATTCAAGGGTTAAGTAATCACAGAATACAGACAGTAATCAGAGCACGGGGTTCCACTATCACATTACCAGTTGCTATTAAATTAGCACTCGTCGAGGAAAGCGCATTGTTGTCACAGAAGGAAAAAGCTGTTATAGGGCGTTCAGATACTCACACAACACAGAGTAATGCTATGAAAAAATGTTTTTCTTGCAATAAAACTGGCTATATTAGTAAAGAATGTAGGAGCCAATCTGTTTGCCAAATCTGCAGACAAAAAGGCCACTTAGCCATAGCCTGTAAAGCATGCACACAGTTCAGAAGAATTAGTCATGTCACTTGTGCATATTGCCATACAAAAGGACATATTATTGCAGACTGTAGAGTAAAGAAGGCAGTCTGTTGCAAATGTTACAAAGTCGGGCACTTCGCATCACATTGTCGCAACAATGACACAACACAAAAGACAAACAAAGGTTCGGGAAACGAGCGAAGAGTGTCGTCAATATGGCAAAATACATTCTGTAGGCTGTGAACACGAGAATTATTTTGTTAAGATCACCGGTGAGCAAGTAAACAATGGGGAAATATTCTGTCTCCTTGACACGGGGGCACAGCTGTTTCTTATACACAAGAATGCGTTAGCAAACCACCTTCAAATAGATACAAAGAAAACTTTAAGTATTAAAGGAATTATGTCACACACAGTGAGAACAAAAGGAACGATCATTTTGCAACTAAAACAGAGAACATTAAGCATGAGTTTCATGTGGTTGAAGAGTCTGTTGATATAGTTAAAGAGGGGTTAACTGGGAGAGAGCTTTTAATCAAACAGGAAGCTATAATTAACTATGAAAACATGTCTGTATGTATCAGCGGTCATTCTATTCCAATACTGACAGAATCAGAAAATATTAGTGGGCCTAGTAAGTGGGCTAGAGTAGTCTCAAAGGGGTCAGAAAACTCAAGAGGCAAATGTTCTCAAGTGCAGGGAAACATAAACACAGAGGTACCGCCCGAAAATTCTCACAGCAGATGAGGAAAACATGTAAACAGAAGAAATAGGCGTAGTAACAAAAACACAGATAATGCCCAAAACAGTAATGAATCCACTACACAGCATGTACAGAATAAACAGCAGAAACATAAACAAACTGTAGAAGTGTCTAATCGGAGAGATGCTAGTAATTCAAGTCACAGTAAAGATAGTTCAAAGCAGTTGAACAACAGTTCTAAAGGCACAAAAGAATTTGCAAGTCTTCCGGAGGATTACACAGTAAAGCTAGGGCCAAGAGAAGAACTCATATTACGACTTAAGGTACAATACCAAAATTGTGCAGAAGATATTGTAAACAAACAAGAAATTATTCAAAGTGTTTATTCCTGAACCATTGGTCAAAGTAGAAAATGGTACTTGTATTTTATCCATGCTAAATACCAGGGAGGACGGTGTTGAATTTTATTGCGGAGCATTAGAGGCGCAGCCATATTGTGCAGAGAGCGATATGACGTCAGAGTCACGTGATCAGCCAGCTGACAGCCCGTCCGCCATTAGAGTTGTAGAAGGTAAGCAAACCAACATGAGGGAAATCACACACCAGTTTATTAATGGAAAATTTGAAGCTAGATCATTTGTATGAAGAAGAAAAGCGATCCATTCTAGAACTTTGTCTATTGTACAATGATATATTTCACCTCACAGGAGATAAGTTGACACACACCAACACAGTCACCCATGAAATCAAATTAAAGCCAGAAGGACACGGTACAGTCATTAAACAGAGATCATATCGAATTCCAGATACTGTGAAACCCATTTTACAGAAAGAAATTGATCAAATGCTCGAGAATGAGATCATTGTTCAGTCAACTAATGAATGGAGCTTCCCGATACTTGTGCTACCTAAGAAACCTGATGCCAGTGGTCAACAACGATACAGAATTGTGGTAGACTTTCGCAAATTAAATGAAATTACTGTAGGAACTGTATTTCCGCTTCCACTAATTTCAGAAATCTTAGATTCCTTGAGAAAGGCCAAATACTTTTCTCCTTAGACTTAGCTTGTAGCATAGCCATATGATAGAGGCTGCTTCCAAAGTCGGTGGCCCGGGAGATCGAAAACCGGCTGTGCTATTTGGAATATGGCCGAGTGGATGTTAAATTTCCCGCCGGTCCGTGCGAGTACCGTGGAAGACCCCGGAGTGCATGCCGGCTACCGGAAGTCAATTAAAAACGCCCGCGAACCCAACATGTGGCACCGGCTAGTCTTCCTGGGGCAGCCGAGCTCATCGGGCACGCCACCCATGTGCGAGTTTTTCTCGAACTCCCTTTTTTAATGTTGAACTATTTTCGGTTAGAGTTGTGAAAATGCGAGTGTGATTTATAAAGGAGTGTTAATGTTAACCGTTTTTAACTGAGGATTCTGCAACCTTCGGGTACATATATATATATAGAAGTCCGATGTAATATATGATCACGACTGGTGTGGGTTAAGATTTGAACTCTATTAAACTTACAAAAGTTAATTTTGTTATTCTTTTTTTGTGTGATTCTTCTTGACACCGTAAAGTGTGTTAATAAGCTGAATCACTGGCGACCGCGTCAGCAGAATTTGCTGCTTCAAACATTTTCGTAAATGTACTAAATCCCACCATCCACGAGCATTAGTGTGCTTTTCTAAGAGAAGAAATGCAACAAGCTCAAGTGTATCACCAAATTTTGATTAAAGAATCGGATCAACCGTTAACTGCATTCAGTGCAGGTCAAGGCCATTTTATATTCCGAAAAATGGCAATGGGGCGTGCCTCCGCCCCCGCAAGCTTCCAAAATCTTATGACGGTAGTTTTGAGTGGTCTACAGGGTGATTGATGCTTTGTACATCTCGATGATGTTATATGTTTTGATCCAAACTTGGAATCACACAATGAGGGGTTAAGAGACATTTTTGTTAGATTATGGACACGCAACCTTCGCCTTCAGCCAAACAAATGTAACTTCTTACAGAAAGAGGTCACCTATCTGAGACACAAGTTGACAGAACATGGAGTTTACCCAGACCCACAGAAAATTGAAAAAGTTAAAAATTATCCAACTCCTCAAACTACAAAACAATTGAAAACATTCCGTGGATTTGCAGGTTATTATCGTCGTTTCATAGAGAACTTTAGTAAGATAGCTAAACCATTATATGAATTATTAAAGAAAAATGCTCAATTTGATTGGAGTCCAAAAACTGAAAATGCTTTCCAAACTCTCAAGGAGAATTTGATTTCAGCACCCGTTCTCGCGTACACGGATCCAAATCTTCCATATATAATTAGCACCGACACGTCTCAGTATGCCATTTCAGGAGTACTTTCACAGGGACAGTTAGGCTCAGACAGACCAGTTGCATATATTTTAAGAACTTTAAATAAGGCAGAAACTCATTATTCCATTTCGGAGAAGGAAGCACTAGCCATTACGTAGGCGGTAAAGCAATTTAGACCTAACGTCTTTGGCAGACATTCCACGGTCTGTAGGACCACCTCCCACTCACTTGGATTTTCAGTGTTAACGACCCATCTTCTAGATTACTAAGATTTCGCTTAAAACTTAAAGAGTACAATTACACAATTGTTTATCGCAAGGGAAAATCAAATACAGTTGCAGATGTACTTAGTAGAATTAGGGAAGTAAGGGAAGTACAAGAATCCACCCAACGAGACCCTGTCACAGATGAACCAATGCAAACAGAAGAAGAAACACCCACATCCACAGAAGATGCACAAATCCAGACGAATGAGGAGGAATTTCCAACACTAAATGAGGAAGAAAAACTAGCCATACTTAGGGAATAACATCTCTGGATGTCTAGGTGTAACTAAGATGTATGAGCGAATTAAGAGATATGTTCAGTGGCCAGGGATGAAGTCCTATATAGAAAATTATGTCAAACAGTGTGATAGCTGCCAGAGGAACAAAAACACACAGTACCGCATACCCGTATGCCATTAGAGCTTACAAAAACACCTGAGCATGTATTTGAATGTTGTGCCACGGATATTGTCGGGCCTCTGCCCATTGAGCAATAATGGGAAGAAATATGTGTTGACATTCCAGAACAAATTAACCAAATTTATAACCGCAATTCCAGTAGTCAGACAGGATTCTGATACAGTGGCTCGAGCATTAGTCTTAGAAATAATCCTACGCTTTGGATCATCAAGTGGTTTGCTTTTGCATAATGGTTGCTGCTTTATCAGTGAAAAAATGCAGAAAGTATGTAAATTATTAAAGAAAAATAAGACTCAGTCATTGGCATATAGATCGCAATCAAATTTCATTGAACTGGCACACCGTAGTCTTTCAGAGTACTTGAGCCATTATATTGATACGAATCAAAGCACATGGGATGATTGGTTACCTTATTTTGTATTTGTATATAACACTAGTATTCACAATGCAACAGGATACATGCCACATGAGCTAATATTTGGTAGAATACCAAATATACCAGGGGTATTGCAAAGTGATCCAAAAGAAGTTCATTATTTATATGATGAGTACGCAGATGAGCTAAAAGCTATCCTACAAACAGGCTAGAGAGATCAATCAGGGACTGAAAGAGAAAAACAAAATCCACGAGAATTTAAAATCAGAAACAAAGTTTTGCTAAAAGATGAATCTGATTACAGAGGTAGGTCTCAGAAGCTTGACAGTGGTTATAGAGGACCTTTTGATGTGATTGGAAAATGAGGTGTAAGTGTAACGATTCAACTGGGCAGATATAAATGACTCACAGTTCATGCCAATAGATTAAAGCCATATCATTGAATAAATTACAAAAGAATTCAATCATTAGTGGGAACACGCCTTAAAAATGCAGTAAAGTAAGTTACAGTACGTTTAAATTGGATAGGAAATGGAGAAAACCTCATTAGAAACACACAAACACAACGCAGGTGGTCGTTTGTTTTGTAAACACTGCACCACGGGGAGTCACGGCGTGGTCAAGCACATGGTTGCCCACACATGCCTGATAAGCCACTATTCCAAAATGGCCACCAGTTATCTGTCTAGGCCCATTCGTAGACAACGCGGGCGATGTGAGCCCAACTGATTAGTGCGTCTCTTTAAACTCACCCACATGCATGAGGCATTTAACTCACAGCGGAGAACAATCGATTGTGACATTACGACGTACAATATTTCATTTATGAATAAGCACTTTTTTACAGATTGCAACAGTACACTTAACTAAACTTTTATTTTGCTTTTCAGATGGAACTACTGTACAGTCTTCTGTTATTAATTCACGCCAGCTTAGCTACACAAGATTTTATGGTCAAAAAATTCAGTTCCAGTCCAGGCTTATATTTTGATCACATAACCGGCGCACAAATATACTCTTTGACCTGGAGGGTAGCCGCGTATGTGAATTTGAAGGAATTAGATGACGCTTCTGAAAACTTAGAAAATTATGCATTTCGATCAATCGCGTTTTGCAAAAACAAATTAATTGAACTGAATGTAACAACACACGAATGCGATGAGATGTCTCAAGAAATATTCTGGCATATTAACAAATTATAACAGTCACAAACTTTAATCGGACAAATTACGTATCATGACTCACCTCGAAGGAAGCGTGCTGTTTTTGGATTCGTAGGCCAAATTTCCAAATTGTTATTTGGCACACTGCATATGGCAGATGCAGATTATTTGAGATCTAAGATAGATATCCTTGAGAAGGAGAAACGTAATTTGTTGAAACTGCCTAAAGAACAACTAACTGTAGTAAAGAAATCTTTGACTGAAACTAACTATACATTATCCACTGTGAACTGAAATCAAGATGTTTTGGTTTCGGGGATGAAGAAAATACAAAATTATGTACAAGAATTTGCAAATCATACAGATCATTCCATTCGAAAGTTGGCTATAATGACTGCTACCAATGAACATTTTATAAGATCCTTGTCTATTATATTTGAATTAAAAAGACAGTATGATTTAGTTGTCTCAGTATGGAATTCTACAACCCCTTATCATTAAGCTATCCCAAGTTGTCAGTTAGTTAACGTTAATCAGAGATGATATTAAGGACAAATGATTCCCAGTTCCACTTTCCGAGGAAAACGGTTATCTTCTATTAAAAATGATCTGTTTGGACGTCTTCTTATCGCAAAATATGTTGACGTATGTTCTCAACATTCCTCTTTCGAACAACAATCAATTTAATATTTACAGAATTCTTCCATTGCCTATAGCCATTGGTAATAATTATAATTATTTGTTCATCTTGGCAGAAAAGGATACTCTAATTATTGATGAGTCTCGCAGATTTTATGCTAAAGTAAATCATGATGAACTCAAATGTAAGCAGTTAACATCTGATCTTAGTATTTGTAAACAAAACTTTGTACTGTCTGCTTCATATGACAATGCTCCGTGTGAGGTAAAATTATTACATCCAGTAAGATCAATCCCAAGTGATTGTACAAGAAAAATAGTCTCTTTAAATGAAAGTTTGTTTACTAAATTAAATAACAATGAATGGTTGTTTGTTGCACCTAAAGACGAAGGTATGACTATCTTATGTGATGAAAATCAGTCCATGGTTGCCATTTTCAAAGGAACAGTCAAGTTAAAATTCTTTCAAAGGCGTCACGGTTATGGCGCGAATATTTTGATTGAATCACAGCAAACGATAAGAACGAATGTTACCAGTCCAGACATTATACCTAATTTGAATCTGGAAGTTGATTGTTGCATCATAAACAAAGAGAAACGTAATATTTCAGAATTAAAATTGAATTTACCAATGGAAAACATTGTTAAGAATCTTGATGATTTGAAAATTGCAGGGTTAAAGAACAAGAGAAAAATGCTTTTACAAATTATTCATTGTCTCATTATTCGATCCTATCATATCTCTGTGTAATTCTTATTTTTTCATCATTGTATTTTGTCTATGTAAACATTGTAGCTGTCTAAGGAATTGTTTTAAGTATTTATGGCGAATACTGCAGGTGAATGTTGTAACCAGATTTGTGTGAAAACCACTATTGTAAACCAATCTACTGGTACTGAATTATCTCGTATAAGAGGAAGAAGACCTATTCACCCTAATCGAAACATTAGCAATGAACTCAATGATGAGGATATTGTAGTATTTGAGAGACTTTATATATGTAATGTTTCCAATGTGTTTCAGTAGAATTAAGGTTCAATTCAATGTAGCAATTAAGAAATGATATCCTAATAACTAAAGATTATAGCAAGTAGAATTAGAAATGTGCGAACAATTGACTAGATTCAGTAGTGCCATCAATCCAAGACACTTTCATATAATCAACATTAAAGTAGTAGCTAAAGGTGTATTCAGTAGAATTTAGATATCAATGATTTGTGTATTTTTGTTTAAGCATTTGAGTCCAGATTTTGCAGACTATCGGGTAAGAGTCTCACCTAGGCTATAGCCCCAAGGGAAAAGGTGTAGTATATTGAGGGATTTTAGTTATAGTAAATTGTAATTTTTACTCGGGATAATTTTTCTCAAGCTACAGCAATGTTATTTAATTCCACCCAACGCAGCATAGTCCAAGGTTAACATGTTCTCTTCCGGTGAGAAGAGGCCTCCCCTCCAGGGTACATTCAAAAAGCCCTTAGTAAGGTGTTTTAAACGAATAGAACTAATGTCACATGACTTCCCCCACTCCGCCTCTATGTGCGAGAGCGCAGTCTGGCGCAGCTCTCAAGGAGTCTATTCGTCGAGCCTCAGGATGAAGCACGGTGCCCGTAGGCATGAAGATTTCATTAGGTAAAGGCTGAACATTTATACCCTTCTGCTGGCTTAGAAAGAATATTCCGAGTGACAGGATTTTATTAGTAAGAGATTTATTTCATGAGAGCTATTTTATGCAGTATTTTTCAGTTATTTCAAGTGTATTTCTATGCGCCTATTTTTTATTGAAGTTATTAAAGTCACTCCATTCTTTCAACTACATGTTTTCATTTGTATCGCTGATTCCAGCTCATTACTAGCACTAAGTGAGGGCAGAACGTAATTGCTCTGATCCTATGACCACATATCATCGGTAAAATTGATCGGGGAGTGGTTGATCAGAGGCGAATCCAACTTGGTTGTGGTGACTTGCCACTCGTTCGTTACATAATATTTTCTTCTGAACAAATAGAATCAAAATTAGTCAGCAACAATATTTTACTTAACACAGCCAGAACCACACAACACAGCACAACCAAGTGATTTGTGAAACATTTTATTTCTTTACTAACTTTTAATAGATAGAATATGTTTGGTATTAATCTGTTAGCTTTCAGGAAGTTACATAGTTCCTCTCCCCCCCCCCCCCCTCCCATCCTCCAGCTATTTGTTACCAGGTCTAGATCAATCTGTGAAGAAAGTAATTTGAATCATAAGTTTCATAGAAACTAATGTTTATTTTTTAAATAGAAACATAGTTGTTTTGAATTTAAAGGCACATCACTTTGTTCTGCAAATTAAGTATTAGTTTTTAATTCAATGAAAGTTTCACGGGTGTCCAGCCGGATGGTGTCATAAAACAACGACTTTTCGACAACCTGCTCAATGTTCTTCATCAGGTCTGTTTAGATGTTTCTTCTCGAAATCACAAACAGACTGGCTTCGCTGCCGCCGAAATTCGAATGTCGTGTATAGAGGGTTGCCAGGACGCCCAATCAGCGCGCTGGAACTGAGGGTATCAGTGTTGCGGACTGCGGATGGAGCGAAAACGGTCACCCATCCAAGCACTCGCCACGTTCAACGTTGCTTAACCTGTAGACGTAAGTGCTGGCAAACTATGTCCATGGCGTCGGTTTGCTTCTATTTGGCCTTGTTGAGAAGATTTTTGTTTTTTAAGACATAGATCCTTAATAATTGGTCTCCAGGCTTCACTTAAATACAGTGCACTGTCCCTATTGATGTTATTATCGTTAAGTTGAATTTCCAATGCTTCCCGAATTACTGAGTCCCAGAACGAAGAGACTCTGGCCAGCACCACCGTTTCATCAAACACTATCTTATGTTCTTCATCGAATGCATGTTCGGCTATTGCGGACTTTTCCACTTGCACCAGTCTCAAGTGTCGTTTGTGCTCGGTGATACGCTCAGCGATGGTTCTGATCGTCTGTCCAATATAAACTTTGCCGCATTCGCAAGGTATTGAATAAATTCCAGGAATTCTTAGGCCTAAATCATCCTTAACCGAGCGAAGCACATCACGTATCTTGGAGGGCGGCCGAAAAAATGCTCTTTATACCAGAAAGCGCCAAGAGCCTTCCAATCTTTCCGGACGTGTTGCCGGCATATGGCAGAAAGGCAAGAGATTTTGGTGGTTCAATCTGTTCAGTCGGTGGTCTTGGTGGCTTCTGGACAAAAGCACGCTCTATCTGTCTCCGAGAGTACCCGTTCTGATCAAAGACAGTCCTTAGAAGTTTCTACTCCAGCGGTAAGCTCTCACGATCGGAAATGGCTCTCGCTCTGCGAACCAATGTGGTCAATACGGAGTGGCATTGTGCTGGGTGGTGGTAACTGGTTGCACCCAAGTAACGTTCAGTGTTGGTGGGTTTACGGTACACACTATGTGCCAAAGATCCATCAAGTTTGCGTTTGATTAAAATGTCCAAGAACGGGATGCACCCATCCTTCTCAACTTCCATCGTAAACCGTGTGTTGGGATGGATCCCATTAAGATAGTCTAGAAATTCATCCAACGCTTCCATACCATGTGGCCACATGGCAAAGGTGTCATCAACATAGCAGTAAAAACAAGTGGGTTTTAGGGTAGCACTCTCAAGAGCACTCTCAAGAGCACTCTCAAGAGCCCTCTCTTCAAAATCTTCCATGTAGAGGTCAGCCACCATCGGTGAAAGAGGAGATCCCATGGCCACTCCATCAGATTGTTCATAATACTTCCCTCCATACATAAAGTAGGTGGAAGTAAGTACATGATCAAAGAGGTCTGCTCAAAATGACGGCGAATCAAGTCCAAAGTGTCCTTTACCGGCACACGAGTAAAAAGCGACACCACGTCAAAACTAACAAGGATGTCAGAGTATGAAACAGTGAGAGACTGGATGGTTTTTACGAATTCAGCAGAGTTTTTGACATGATGGCAGCTATGCCCCACAATGGGACTAAGAAGACGCGTCAGATATTTAGCAAGTTGGTAAGTCGGTGACCCAATAGTACTGACGATCGGACGTAAAGGAACATCCTGTTTATGTATCTTCGGTAAGCCATGAAGTCTTGGTGGTCTCGCGGCACGTGGCCTAATTCTCTCAATCACTTGCTCGGGAAGATTAGCCTTTTTGACAAGGGTCATAGTCTTCTTCACAACTTTAACGGTCGGGTCAGCGTCCAACGGAACATATGACATGTCATTAAGGAGACTCATCACTTTTGTGTTATATTGCTGTATAGAAAGAAGAACAGTAGAGTTACCTTTGTCTGCTGGTAGAATTACTAAGTCGTCCCTGCGACGTAAGGCAATTAGTGCTTCACGCTCTGCGACCGTGATATTATTTCTTGGCGGCTTGGCTCTCTTCAAAACTCTACATGTCTCCCTCGTATTTCTTCAGCTTCTTCGCTTGGTAAGCAGTGAACAGCCTGTTCCACCGAACGGATTATCTCCTTGGTTGGTATGCGCCTAGGGGCAGGAGCGAAATTCAGGCCTCTGTCCAGCACAGAAGTAGTGGCATCATCAAGACAAACACCAGATAGTTTGACCACAAAACGATCCGACACCACTGGTTTGCCGCTTTGTTCTGTTCCCGCCAACCGGTTAAATTTGGCGATATGTCTTGCTGTAGTTTTCGCAAGTTCCAGATTCATTTGAGCAGACGTAGCTGCGTCCACCCAGTCCCAAGAACAAGGTGAGAGTCTTGTCGACAGGTAAAGATGACAAGAAAACAAGGACCGAGCGTTGTGGTCCAACTCAAAGCGCGTATAACGGATGCGTTCCCGAAGATGTGAGAGGCTGGCACGACGTAATATTTTCTTCGCGTTAATGCTGTCAATATGATGTTTCACCGTAGTGAAGAAAGGCACGATGTTACGGCTTCGGCACCTCAGAAGGAATGTCAAGGAGCTAAGCAGTCTAGCTTTCTTCTTGCGCAGTTTCTCAAACTGCCTGATATGTTGAAACATATCCTCCCCGTAAAGGTATCTGATATGCAAATGGAGACTTTCCTGGCATATTGATTCAATGAAAGTTTCACGGGTGTCCAGCCGGATGGTGTCATAAAACGACAAAGTTTCGACAACCTGCTCGGTTTTCTTCATCAGGTCTGTTGAGATGTTTCTTCTCGAAATCACAAACAGACTGGCTTCGCTGCCGCCGAAATTTGAATGTCGTGTATAGAGGGTTGCCAGGACGCCCAATCAGCGCGCTGGAACTGAGGGTATCAGTGTTGCGGGCATTTGAAATGTGGTGCTACAGAAGAATGCTGAAAATTAGGTGGACAGACAAAGTAAGAAATGAACGAGTTTTGGAAATGAAGGGCGAGAAAAGAAGTTTATGGAAGAAGCTTACAGGAAGAAGAGACAGGCTGGTAGGTCATATTTTGAGACATGCGGGATTGGTTAATTTATTAGTGGAGGGAACAGTCGAAGGTAAGAACTGTAGAGGTAGACAGAGATTAAAATATATGAAGCAGATAATTGAGGACGTGGGCTTTACTGTAAGGGGTATGTAGAAATGAAGAAGTTAGCACAGGATAGGAAGGGATGGAGGATTGCATCAAAACAGTCTAAAGACTGACGACAGCAAAAAAAAAAAAAAAAAGTTTCCCATCTAGTTTTAATCCTTCTGACTAACTGCATCTCTGAACATGAATGTAGCATTTTCTATTGGAAAATAATGAAATCTCTATGTGGCCAATGTTTACAAATCATTAGTATCGAATTTCACTTTTACTTCTACTTATCACTTGAAAACTGCAAGAAAATTATTTTAAACCTACTTTAATGTTGAACTGTAATTAGCTCACCCCTCTTTCAACTAATTTTGCTCATCAATTAACAAAATTTAGGTTATATGATGCTGTGAGGGTGTTGTGAGCAATGAATATGTTCCTAAAGGTCAGACGCTCAACAAAGAATATTATCTTGAAGTTATGAAAAGATTGCGTTACACAAATATAAGAAAATGGCATCAGCTTTGGTCGTGCTGTGACTGAGTTATTCATCATGATAAAATGCCAGCACATGCATCAAACCTCGTGAAGCAATATTTCGCACAGCACAAAGTCGTACAGCTCCATCAGCATCCGTACAGTCCTGACGTAGCTCCCTGTGACTTTTGGATGTTCCCAAAGTTAAAAATGCAACTCATACACACTGATTCAATGAAAAAGAAATACACCCAACTAATACTACAAATGTTCTAAAGGTGATACCAAAAAATGAGTTCCAGGACTGCTTTCAAAAGTGGAAAGGTTGTTGGGAGCATATTCTTCAATCAAATGGGGACTACTTTGAAGGGTGCCACCAGCCCGATGATGTAGAATAATACCAACAGGGAAATATGAAGGAAGGTCAGATACTTCTGGGACAGACTTCGCACATCACATTTATCGAACCAAAATTCTGCATTCAACCTGAGAAAAACTTGGAGCCTAATCTCTTAAGACAGTACAAAAGTGAAAAATTAGTGCTTGGAAAATGTTACAAATATAGGGCTCCCTATAAATCCCACCAGCATCCAATCCAAAAAGGGTTTTGGCAAAATAAGTGGCTTATCATGGACAAGAAGATGTAGTTTGTTCAACACATGGAAAGGCAGATGTCACTTTACATTGGCCACAGAGAATTTGATCACGAAATGTGTTCTGTTTTATCAATGCACTCAGCTAATTTACGGGAAAAGTTTTATTCATATAACATGCAGAAAAACACATCATTCCTATAATGTAATTTAATTCCAAATTACAAACAATCTTTATTTAGCTTTTGAGCATTCATTAAACTTTTAAAAATAAGCACTGAGACTTATAAGACAATTCAACCTCTAGCAATTTAGTACACAAATGATAAAACAAATATAGAAAACCATTATCTGTGGATGATAAATGGACAATACAAATTACCTGACAAATTTCGCATTTTCAAGAGCCTCTGTGTTAACCGCAGCCATAATGTTGTCAAGAGGGAGGAATTTCTCTCGAAGACGTGCTGATTTAAGATACTTTATGCATTTAATTGCAGTTTCCTTTTTTTCCACTACTATGGCATCCATATTGCTGCCTAGGACTTTTGTAACAGCAATTTTAAATTCATCACTCTTTGGTGTACATAAATCAACTATTCGACCCATCTACAAGCAAATAATGGCAGTAATAAGACAACTTATTTAATACCTACAAAATTGTTTATAGACTAATATATCAAATAAGTTACACTAATTTGCTTTTTATGAGCTTCTATTTAATATGTTAACTCCACTCCAAATTTTATTATTTATTTATTAATTTACCAATTTGGTGCATGGATCTCTGCTGAGGAAGGACCTCTGGGATGTGAAACATGTCACAGTTAATACACATACATACGATATGAGTTATAATCATAGTGCAAACAATTATACATTACAGAGACAAATAAAGAGAATAAAAATAAACATTAACTTTACATCTAAGTTTTGCAAAATACCATATTGAATACATTTAATTATTTTGTTCAAATTTTTGAATGGAGTAGAAGGAATTGCTGATAAGATAATCTCTCAGTTTTTCTTTAAATATATCTTTATTATCTGCAAACTCAACCTCAACTGGAAGACCTGAAGAGCGCTAAATCAGCTGAGAAGTGGAACGGGTAGGACCAAAGATAACCTGGCAATAGGGCATTATCATGAAGATCCTAGTAATGAGTGTGCATATGGGGCAGATCAGACCATTCAGCACTTATACAATTGCCAGTAGTGCCCATCAACCAGCACTTTGCATGACCTCATTCACGCCACGACAGTGACAGTAGTATTTCTCAGAAATTTCAGGGACATACATTGATCATGGGAGGTGATTTTAATATACCCTCTGTTAACTGGGACACGTTTACGTTCAGGTCAGGCGGAAGAGGTAGGTTAATAACCAAAACGTTCCTGGAATCATTCGCGGAAAATTCTCTTGAACAGATGGTCGAAGAGCCAACGCGGAGCGTCAAAGATTCCTCGTCCATTTTGGATCTTTTTCTTACTAACAATCCGGATATTGTAGATAAAGTTTGTATAGAAGACGGTATAAGTGATCACAAGGCGATTGTGGTAACTTTAAAATCTAGGCTGAATTTGAAGCATGATAAAGACAAACTCGTATATTGTTTCGATAAGGCAAATAATGCGTCTATGGTCGATCATTTGGCGAAAAATTTTGAAACGTACACGCTTAATACAAATGTTGAGGAACTTTGGTTTAATTTAAAAGAAATAATATGGACCGACTTAAATCAATTTGTTCCCAAGAAGTTTATTAAGGTTAGTAAGAACTTCCCGTGGGTCAATAGAGAAGTGAAACGTTTGCTCAGGAAGCAAAGGCGTTTACATGCGACGGTAAAGAAATCGGGGGGACTCATCTGACCGTGTTAAATTAGTCCACTTGCGAGCAGAAGTGCGTAAGGCAATGCGTGATGCGTTTAAAGAATTCCAAGCCAGAAATTTATCCGAGGATCTGATTACTAATCCAAAAAAGTTCTGGTCATATGTCAAATTAATAAGAGGCTCTCGTAAGGTCATGCCGTCGTTGATTAATAAAAATGTGGAATTATCAGAAGCTAGCGTCGAGAAAGCAGAAATTTTGAATAATGTATTTAAAAAAGCTTTCACATCAGAGAACTCGGAGGAGATTCCGATATTTAACAATCGAACCAACAAAATTATGAATGATCTCGTTCTCGATGTCGAGGGAATAACTAAACTGTTCATGAATGTAAATCCCAATAACGCTCCAGGACCAGACGGTATTCCTACAAGATTCTACTCTAGGTACGCAAAGGAAATTGCGCCGTATTTGATGAAATTATATACCGCCTCCTTGGATCAGGGAAAAATACCAGCCAAATGGAAGACCGCCATTGTAAGTCCAGTGTTTAAAAGTGGAAATGTTAATGATCCTCAAAATTATAGGCCGATCTCATTAACCTCAATATTTTACAGGATTTTAGAACACATCATCTATTCAAATGTCATGCGGTTTTTGGATGAAGATGAGCTTTTAAACCCAATCAACATGGTTTCAGAAAAGGCCGATGCTGCGAAACACAACTTGCACTTCTAATTCACGACTTGTGCCGAATTATAGATGAGCAATCCCAGGTTGATTTAGTTTTATTAGACTTCAAAAAAGCTTTCGACACTGTGCCTCACACTAGGTTACTTAGGAAACTTCGCGGTTACGGTATATCTAGACAAATATGTGATTGGGTTGCAGACTTTTTGAAGGACAGAACACAGTGTGTAGTTCTCGACGGTGAGCGTTCATCACTTGCCGAAGTGAGGTCCGGGGTTCCCCAAGGAAGCGTGATAGGGCCTCTGTTGTTTCTCATATACATTAATGATTTGTGTGACATAATAAGGGGAATGAAAAGATTATTTGCCGATGATGCTATTATTTATCGTGAAATCACAACCCAGGACGACTGCGCTTTGTTACAAGACGATATTATGAAAATAATTGCGTGGTGTAAAGATTGGCAGTTGGAGTTAAACGCTAAAAAGTGCCAAGTCTTGCGTGTAAGTAAAAAGGTGACACCAGTTAGCTTTGAATATACAATTAATGGCACTGACCTTAGAACGGTAGATTCCGCTAAATACAATAGGGGTAACAATTCGTAATAATTTGTCGTGGAATGAGCATATCGAGAATGTAATTGGGAAAGCAAATCGTATGCTTCGATTTCTAGGTCGTAATTTAAAACAATGCACTCCGGAAGTTAAATCGATTGCGTACAAGTCACTAGTGAGGCCTCACTTGGAATATTGTTGCTCTGTATGGGGTCCCCATCAAAAGGGATTAATGGAGGCATTAGAGATGGTCCAGAGAAGAGCCGCCCGATTCGTGACAGGTATATATAGTTGGAGGGAAAGTGTAAGTGCCATGTTGAAGGAGTTAGGTTGGGAAGACCTGGAGCACCGAAGGCGTTGCTCTCGACGGAAGCTAATTGAAAAATTCTCGACTGACGTATTTCGGAATGACAGCAAACAAATATTGCTACCACCAACATTCATATCTCGGAATGACCGCGAAAATAAGATAAGAGAAATCAGGGCCAGAACCGATTCATTTCTCTACTCATTTTTTCCACGAGCGATTAGGGAATGGAATAGAATGGATTTACCAGGCGAGTAAACACAAAATCGGACAGGAGTAGCTTCCGATAAAGCACTCCGGCCATCCTGATCTGGGTTTTCCATGGTTTCCCTAGATCACTCCAGGCGAATGCTGGGATGGTTCCTCACAATAGCCCATGGGCGCCACCTGCCATATCCCGTATATCCCTTCCAAACCATTACCCTTCCTGATAGGTGCAATACACCCTCCGCCAAACACTTTTAGTGAATCGCGGAGTAATTGTAATAGTAATAGTAATAGTAATGAAATACAAGTTGTTGACTTTCGGTCATCCATTATATGAACTCTTTGGTGTTGATTGATATCTTTTTATTTCTGTTATTGTTATTACTATTTCTAACAATTTTTAAAAGCAGTGTTTTTGACACAAAATAAATAAATATGCAAACTGTTTTATATTCTTCGGAAGTATATTAATCCCCTGACACATAGAAAGGAGTTAATAACAAATAAGACAAGAACCACTACTTACCACAGGTGATGTAAAAAATATCTCATGAACAGAACAAACTCAAACAAAATGTGTAGATCAAATAAATAAAATAAATACACAGGGGAAAAAATAAGAAAAAATAAAATACTAAACAAGCGATCATTCTTTCACATTAGGAAATGAAAAACTGGAGAAAAGCTGCAAAGAGGAGAAAGGAGTAATATTTCAAACTGCTGCCACGTCAGTGCCTTGTATCCAGGCAGTTTCCAATGCAAAAGTTCCAAGAAAATGCTGTTAATTAGGACCATCAGAACACAAATTGTGAAGCAAGAATTAAAATTAATACTTATAACAGGTTTGTTAAGACCTTGGGTGAAATTTTTTTGTGGCTATTCATCCTGATACATAATTTATTGATTTTGAGAGCAATATATGAAGTAGGGTATTCCTTGAAAGTAAGTTGATTATCGACACACGTAGTTTCACAGATGACTTAGGCCTTGACGACAAAGTGTTTTTCAGTGATGGGACTGGTGAAAATGGTGTTAGTTGGGTGTGTACTGAAAGACTCACAGCATGATCTGTTATCAGGCAATGACCTAGCGGATTGCCTCTCTGAATGTGGAGAATGGTGGTTACAGACCATTAGCTGGTTGAAATTGGGAGGTCTCCTTAAATGAGGTCTGCGAAGAAGGAATCTCATTTCAGGGCCAACAACCAACATACATTTGCTATGAACACCCACAAACCAGTCATTGTCACACAGTTCTTCCCAGGATTTGAATCTATAAGCTTTATCCTAAAACAGTCTTATGATCTAATAATTTTCTTGAATCCTGCTCTGAAATGAGATTCCCCTTCTTCACCACTCCCAGGACCAAAGTGATGATGCAATACAAATCCAGCCACCACCACCTTCATGAATTGCACTTAGTGATGTTCCGATACAAGTAAATACGAGTAAGTACTCGATACTTTGTTTCGATACCGAGTACTTTTTGTATTTGAATTAATTCATTCGATACTTACTTGGTATCGGAAGAAAAGTACTTGTATCGAATTGAAAGTATAGAAACGCGACCGCTGTTAAATTCAGAATGCATCATCCCTGCTGCGCCACTCAGACACGCCTGCGAAATTAATTTCCCGCTGACGTCAAGCTGGTACCATTGAAAATAATAATAATAAAAAAATCAGTCTCAGAATAGACAACTTCCACAGAAAATATAATATCAAAGAGTTTGTTTTAGGTCTCTATTTCATTGTGATAAAGTCTGTTTTGTTTCAATAATGTCAACAAAATGTTTTTTGAAACGTTTGGCACGCATTTTGCTATGCCCGCCCAAGGGTTGCCAGATACAGTATTATAATTTCCGGGACATTTCTGGGGTTAAAAAGGTATTTTAGTGTTATTTTTAAGGAGTCAACAAATATTCAAATTAATTAAAAACTATGTATTTTACATAAAAACTATGCTACATAACACACACGCATATATATATATATATATAAGATTATTAACTCAACTTTGGTTGAACAGTCTTTATATATTGTCTCTGGTTGTTGGTAAAGTGAAGCGGTGCCCTACCTCCCTCTGCGAGCGCGGCATGGCCACCGTGGTATCTTAAGTTTGACAAAAAAAACTGGTGTATGGGAATTCTGGGACAGTAAAGCTTAATTCCTGGACACGGGACCAGACACAAAAATCCGGGACATTCCCGGATTTCCCAGCCATCTGGTAACCCTAGCCCGTCCCCTCCCCCACCCATTAGTCGCTCGCAATCTACAATCGCCCAGCCGCCCGCCATAGTGGTGTTTGTTATTGAACTGTGTAGTGCATGCTTCATGTTAACTTGTACTGGTTTTTTATTATTATTATGGCACCACCAAAATCTAAAGTAAGGAAATATTACACTAAAGTGAATGAAACCATGGCAAAGTGCAAGCAATGTTTTAAAACAGCGAAGTTCTGTGGAAACACGTCCAATTTGTTTAAACATGCCAATACTCATGGAACTGTTATAGAAAGAAAACAACAAAGTACTCTGGATCCTAATAAAAGGTGTGTATCTAATAATTATCTTTTTTTATACATAAACTGATAAGAAAATGACAGATACGAATATCCTTTATCTGTATGAATTTATTTATATGTTATGAGTCGTTATTTTTCCATTTGAAAAGTTTCTAAAAATTACATTCACTTTAATTTTTACGTTACAAGAAACTTTGAACAATGAGATGAAGAATTAATATTCCTTAAAAAGAAATAATATAAATAATTTTACTGCTGGAATTGTCGTCCTTCAAACAACATTATCGAAATCGTACTAGATGGTTTACTCTTATCATTTACATTTCAGTTCAAAAAGTACAAAAGCGTCTGAAAAATCAACGACTACGGTTAGTGAGGAGTCCTATCTCTCACAGCCATCAACATCAAAACATTCGGAAGAACGATCTGATTGCGTCGTCGACAAAAGTGCAAATAATAATATACTCCAAACTACTTTACAAGAGGCTTTTTCACGAGTTTCATCTAATAAAGGCAAATACATTATTTTAGTACTTATTAATCATTACAATTATTTGATTTTTCTCTTTTTTTTTAATTGGCACGTTTATTTCAGATGGAGGTGCAAAATATAAAAAAATACTGCAAGCTTTAGTATTTTTTATCTGTAAGGATATGCGGCCTTTCAACATAGTTGAAGGAGAAGGCTTTTTAGCTCTCATGAAAGAACTGCAACCTAATTTCAAAGTGCCTGGAGCAAAATATTTAAAAAAGAAAACTCAGGAAAAATATGAGGCTTGTGTGGCTGTTGCTAAATCTAGACTGTCAAAAATAGATAATATTTGTCTTACACTGGATATTTGGACCGAAACATCGAACAAGCGAGGTTTTCTTGGTGTGACAGCCCATTTCCAAGAAAACTGTGAAATGTGTATGTTATTCCTAGCCACAAGTGCGCTAAATGAAAGACATACTGCTGAATTTATATCAGAAACCCTTATGAATATTCTTGATAGTTGGAATATTCCACTAAGCAAAATTCGTGCCGTAGTAACAGATAATGCCAGTGCTATGATTGCAGCCATTAGAATATCTATTGGTGAAAAGAAACATTTGCCGTGTTTTGCACACACGGTGAACCACGTAGTCGAAGAGGCTTTAAAATTACGTAGTGTAAAGACAGCTATATCAAAAGTTCGAGAAATAGTGCATTGGATAAAAAATAGTGTTTTGCAGTCTGATAAATTAAGGAAAATTCAAATGCGAAACAATACTCCTGAAGGCTCAGTTTTGAAACTTGTTGCTGATGTGAAAACAAGATGGAATTCAGCCTTTTTCATGCTGGAGCGCTTTTTACTTTTAAGAAGAGTGATATCTGAAATCGTCATTGAAAGTGTTTCACCGCCCGACATGCCAACTGCTGTAGAGATAGAAACACTAAGCCAACTTACTGCATTATTAAAACCATTTGAATATGTTACACGAGAGGCGTCGGGACAAAAGTATGTTACAATTTCCAAAATAATACCAATGCTTAGTTGTTTGTCAACAGAAGTTAACAGTATCACACCAAACGCACCAGTTGTGAAAGAATGCAAGGATTTTTTATTGAGAGAACTGAAGAGAAGATATGGTTTGATATAATTCAATGATCATGCAGCCATCGCTACTCTTTTGGATCCAAGATTTAAAAATCTGCATTTTCAGGATCCAGTAGCATGCGGGCAAGCCATACAAAAACTAAAAAGTATTGTTCATGAACAATTAAGTAGCCCTTGTGAATCGGAAGAGGAAGCTGCTTCAGCTAACGTTTCCAAGGAATATGACTTCTGAAAACATCACAAGGAGCTAGCCCACGGCCACAAAAATAAAACGTATCATACTGACGAAGTTTCTCGCTATTTGTCAAACAGTGTGACATCTCTAAAAAGTAACCCATTTACAGAATGGGAAGAAATGAAACTTATATTTCCTTGTTTGTACAAATACGCACAACAATATCTTATTGTTGTAGCTACATAAGTACCGAGTGAATGTTTATTTTCTAAGGCGGGTGAAACAATGTCAAACAAAAGAAACAGGCTGTCTCCAAAATACTTGGAACAATTGCTTTTTTTGGGAAACCTCTCAAATGCAGACTTTTTTGTTTAAAAGTGCTAAAATTATAATAAATAAATATTTAACTACAATACCTTCAAAGTTTGTGATTTTCTATAATTTGAATAAATAAATAAAAATATTTACTGTGTTTTATTAGATTTTACTAGACTAGGCACATGAAATAAATAATTTAGCAAAAAGTCACATACATTCTTACATTTCGACAATATGGTAGGTAACTGAGTACAAAAGTATTGATATGAGTAAGTATCGATACTTTTGCATTACTCATATGAGTAAGTATCGAAAGACAATTTGAGTACTAGTCATTTGAGTAGGTATCGATACTTTGATGGTATCGGAACATCACTAATTCCACTACAGGGGTCCTTTTCTGCTGTGGAGTGTGCCACCTGAAAAACTCCCCAGATTATTTACCATTTTACTTTCAGTAAGTGCGCTGCTTTGTAAATTAGCAGTAAATTATTCACGAGGATTAGCATGAGAGGCCGAAGTTAAATATTACTAACCAAAAATCTTGACTGTCCAGTTGCACCATACATCATCACAAACAGCAGCAAAAACATTAATTCTTGTTTCTCATTTTGTGCTAAAGAGTCTATGATATAACTGTATATTTTGTGAACTGATTATAACTATAAAGAATCCAATCCTTTTGTTTCCAACAGTTTTCAGTTTATTATATAAAATTTGTATTCCTTTAATTTAATTTAATTTAATTCTTTAGGAACTACATCGAACTTCTGTAGTATCCGAAGATGCAAGGTCCTTCAGCAATGAATGTTTTAAAAGCAACCGATCTATCTCTAAGTCGTTAACCTATAAGTCTTGATTGATTTCTCATCTCCATAGCATCCTACACTTCTTTTCTTTAAGAACAAATATATCAATTTTTGCCTACATTCAAGGAACAAAAATTTAATTTTCTTATAGAATATTTTGATATGTCACATACCTCCTCAAGTTTACCATGGCTTCGCTTAAAAAGACATTGGTAAACTTATAAAAGAATCCTTGCATCCAGTGATACCAATTTTTGTTCCTAGTTGGAATTTTAAACACAATTTACATAAAACATTCCAGAAACACAAAAGCAACCTCAAAGACTAAAAACATTACAGAAAACACACAAGTCCTGTCGTGGTAGTGTCTTCAAATATTTCATAATGCAACTATCAATTTCCTGATCAGATCCTTCTGTATGTGATAGACATATTTTTCTGTCATACCCTAACTCAGTAACATTTTTCCAACATTAGTGCCATGCAATTCATAATATGAAATAATAACAAAAACAACTATGCCATTCCCATATCTCATTCTCATATATCAAAAATCAATTAACATAGGAAAGTTAGGAGGTTAAAGAGTCTGGTGGGAAGAGAACAGTACAGAGTTAAGAGAAAGAAAGGCAGTAGGGAACACTGTAAAAAATTGAACAAGAGATTAATAGCAGCAAATAAGGAAACAAAAAATGGGTTTACAAAGAATATTATCGGTGCAGGAGGACCACTGAATGATGTATTCTATGGCTATGTTAGAAAACTGATGGAAGGTATTAAGACAATTATAGATAAGGGTAGAGAAGAAGTTATAGAGAATTTGAAAAAAGTTGAAATATTAAGTAACTGGTTTGATTGAATCATTAGAGACTATGATTCCAGAATGGGAAGTTGTAAATCAGAGAGCAAGCTGGTCAACATAATTACAAATGAGCAGACTATAAAATTTGAAATTTATCATCAGGATAGTGTGAAGGAACTAAGAATAAAAAAAAACATAAAGCCACTGGTATAGATAGTACTACTACAGGTGTCTTAAAGATAGTGGGATACAGCATTGTGCATTATCTTCAAATGTTATTTGGACTGAGTCTGGATGTTTGCTTCTTACCAGAGGACTGTAAAAGTGTGTTAGTAGTACTGGTACATAAAGGAGGAATGACACATATAGTCAAAAATTATGGGCTGATTAGTTTGACATCAGAGGTAAGTAAATTAATGGAAGGATTGGTTCGAAACAATATCATAAATGTGTCTGACGAATAAAACTGGTTTTCAAATCAACATTATAGCTTCAGGCATCTTCTGTGCCAGAAATATGTTGCTAAGATATTCAGTTTTTATGCATCAACCAGAAATTACTTCAAGAAGAAATTACTTCTTCATTATACAATCAAAAACCTTTGTTTCTAAATCTGTGTGCATCTGTGCTGACTTTTTGGAATTTAAAGTCGCTTCACACACACCTATTGTATTTGATATCCTATTCACTGCTTTTTTAGCTGCTAAAAACTCTTTTTCATTGCAATACTGTTAAACAGCAAGACATATTCTTCAGAGGAACCTAACTTCTGACGGAGATCTATATAAAAACCATTTCAAAACCAACATTGCTGATTTACAAATAACTTTATTTTCTCCTGTGCATTCCTGATGTAAAATGTAAATCTAACTACCCATCAACTTCACATACTGAAGTCAGACTAATTAGATTATAGTTTCCAAACCTATTTGCCTCCCACAATTTTTAAACTTGTACTATTGTAACATACTGCCAGTTCCTAGGAAGTTTCCAAAACTCCCTTCACCAAACTATCCTCAATTGCACACATTATCTCCATGCAAATATAATACTACAATGAATAACGTCATTTCATAAGCAAATATTCACATTTTGCTCGACTTATTCCTTCGAAATTCAGTTGACAAATGCGTAGAGATGGTCCAATTCTACGAGCTTGTGGGTCCTGAAAAGGACCTTCTGTTTCCTTTTTGTGTATCCTTTGACCGAGAGGTCTATTCAGACAGTTCGGTCTCATCTTATCGCTGTTGCTTTCTTAGCACCACCCAGGGGTCACGTGTAGGGCAATTGAGGTTATACCTACGGACGTCCTCTTCGGGCCTACAAGGGAACAATGGCGGAAATCC
Source organism: Vandiemenella viatica (assembly GCA_031002005.1). Lineage (NCBI taxonomy): Eukaryota > Metazoa > Arthropoda > Insecta > Orthoptera > Morabidae > Vandiemenella > Vandiemenella viatica. The sequence goes on from JARYHS010007369.1 coordinate 63,769, forward strand.
ATGATGCGTCGATCAGTGCAGTTGACTGGATTAAAACATTAGATCTCGAGATATGAAATTGTACAAGCTTGTCATATGTATATTTCCTATTGTGTACCTCATAAATAATCATACGATAAATAAATAAAAATAAGCAAATATAATAAAAAAATATAACTGTAGTTAAAACTCACCACACCATCAAACAATGTCTGCAGTTTTCTTACTATTTCCTGTTTTCTCTGCTCATTACTATCCAAAATTAAACGTGTCAGTTTATCTTGAGCTATTTCAATTCTCTCCTCCAAATTTTGTTCCCTTTCCCTGCTTACTTCTTGAGACTCTACATCCTCAAGCTTCTTTCTAAAATCCTGCAGTCTTTCTTCATTCAATCTATAAATGGCAAAAATAATTAACTAGACCCAAAAACTTTTTTCCTAAATGAATTACATTGATACTGTCACGAGGAACACAGTAGTGGAAAAAAACACTTATTTAAACAAAGAATAAAAAAAAAAATCTTTTGATCCTAGTGTCTTTTCTGTGTTTGAGACTGACAAAATACATCATGACAAAAGCTGCAGTTTACCAAAAACCATCTTGAATCAAAAAGACCCAATACAATAGAATGGAATGTAGATGTCCCATCAAGGATGCTGTGGATATTTTCACAGTGATCCAAGAAAAATTATCAGTATTAGTCAGGATAAAATTCTTAGCCATTTATAAAGTGGGTTGTTATTTGCAACTATTTTTTCTAAATATTCTTTTAATTTGAAATATTTTCACTGAATCCCTGTACTGAGTAGTAATCTAAGCTATATTGCATTTTTTTAACTATACACGTAAATGTAAGGAACACAGAAAGGTGCCAGTATTTATGTTAAATGTATATGTATACTGCTGAAAACAGTATAGTGTAAAAAGATACAAGATGCAAAGTCCAATGAAATTAGCAATCCTTATTTAAAAAAAGAAACATGTCACCAAAGGACAAAGACGGGATCCCCAGAATAAACTGAAAAAGAACACCACACCAAATATAATTAAACTCTATACAGTACGGAAAAGAATCCAATAGAATTAATAATAGATACTTATATTTATAGTTTGTGTTAGTATACACATTGAGAACACATGACAAAAAATGATTTTATGCTTGGGATTAGTCATAAAGTAACTGGTTAATTAGTTAAAAAGTTGAAACGGTGGAGAATAAATGGGAATAATAGTAAGAGGCAGATGATAAAATGCAATATATAAAAAATTTCAAGACTGAAGCAAAGCAAGGGGGCATCAACCTCATGGGTTTCTGATGACAAATATGTACTATTATACGAAAGACAGGGAGGGAGTTGGTACCATAATATTATTTATTCAGGTATATTCTCTTTTAAATTTAATATCAATTCCTTTTTGCTACTATCAAATAAGAGAAAGGATGTGCACAGAACAGAGATGTTATCAACCAAGCTATTGTAGTGCTGTCAAATATTCTGTAAGGGAAAATGAGGACGGCAGAAGCAGAGGGAATTTGACTAATTAGAGAAAATAATCCGGTTTAATAATAATAACTGAAGTAGTTGTTATTAACAGCTAAATTATTGGTCCAAACACAACCTAAGAACTTCAGTAACTGAATGTGCATATATGGGCTGTGGGTCAATCAGAGGGGAGTGAAAACAAGCAACTGATGCCATACAGAGGAATTAAGATTCACATTGTGGTGGTAATGATGTCAGAGGGAAATGGATGATCTAAATTCTATGTAAATAAAAGTTAAATATTACCATTTAACAGTACTGGAAATACTTGGAGCAATATATGACAGGAATTGTGTGCAAATCTGTTTATAGAAAGTATATGTCACCATTCCAGTAACATATCAGGTTACCACAGTGGCAAGTTTAGTAAAGGTAATGAATGATAAATCATATTTTCATAATAGACCAGACCAAAAACTAAGGGCTAGAATTCAGTTAGATTCTCTAATTTAAGAGATTCAATAAAGACAAAATATAAAGTATGGTTATCATTAAATATACATAAATAGCAGCAGTACAAACCTAAACTGTTCTTCAACTTCTTGCAGACAATTCTGAAGACATTCATGTCGATTTTGTTCACTTTGAAGTCTCCTGTTCTTATTATCATATTCAACATGTATAGATTCCAATATTTCTCTTTCTCTTCTTTGCTGAAACTCTAAACTTGAAAGATCTTCTAATAGTTGACGTGTCTCTTTGGCAACAACATTCTTGAGCCTGTAGTAGTCTTGAATCTTAAAATATAATTGTATATTAGTTTTTATATGCCATTTCTAACATTCAATTTACTTTAACTACATTCTAAAATAATAATAAATGTTTGTATATCAGCTAATGTCTCACGTAAATAAAAGTTTGAGAAATGCCTCTATGATTTTCCTTAGTATTTATGCCAATAAAATGTACAGCCAGCCACCTACCAATGGTGTCCACAGGCACTACACCCAAGACAGAAATAACACCTGTTTCAAGAAGCACCTTTGTTTCCATGTTTATGCCTCATGGCGTTGTTCAACTGTGGCTGGTAATGGTGACTTGGAATCTGTGCGAGCTCAACACTGATATGCTGCACCTCCTCATGTTACTCTCTACACCACAACTTGGGTTTTTATCAGTATTATTCCCTGAACCACTGCCATTTTTTTTAAACTGTTTAACGTCTCTTAACAGCGAGGTCTTTAGTGACAGGAAAGGTTGGGGGGGGGGGGGGGTGCAAGGAATGGGAAGAAATTTGGCCATGGCCTTTTGAAGGGAGCATCCCGACTATTCACCTGGAGTGATTTGGGGAAACCATGGAAAACCCAAATCTGGAATATTTAATCTCACTAACAATAATCCAAACTATTTACTTGATAATTAAAAGTCGTAAACTAATTTAGTCAGCAAAACTTAGCTAGTGATGAAATAAATCCCAGTTTAGTATACAGAAATTCACACACATGCAACCAGTTTAGCGAATATTATGGGTAGCATATCTGAATACTAGAGGCAAGCAATTATAATCCCTATCTATTAAAAAAAAAGGTTCAGGTAACTTCTGTGAAAATTATATCTTCTATAAAATATATGCAAAAATATTAGACAACTGGGTAAGAGCCACAATAGAGACCTTTATGGATGAAGCCGAACTTGTTTTAGAAAAGGAAGATCTTAATCTATTGGTATTTTCACTGTCATACAGCTACTTGGAAAGAGGAAAGAATTTAATCGTACTACCTGTACTATATTATATTATATTGTACTGTATTATAAAGCAATTAAAGTTCCAGAAGTGGGGAAGCGCCGGGTCCCGATGGTATAGCAGTAAGAGTATTTTCAGAACACGCCGAAGAAATAGAACCATTTCAGTCAGATATATTTTGTAAATCTTTAGAAGAAAGAAAAGTACCCTCTGACTGGAAAATAGCACAGGTGATTCCTGTTTTCAAGAAAGGAGATCAGAGAGATCCTAGGAATTATCGACCCATATCTCTAACATCTATTTCCAGTAGAATTCTGGAGCTTGTCATATGCTCTAACGTTATGAAGTTTCTAGATGAAAACGAGTTACTGACAGCAAACCAACACGGATTTCAGAAGAACAGATCGTGTGAAATGCAACTGGAGCTATTTTTGCATGATGTAATGAAAGTTATCTCTGCAGGTTCACAAATTAATGCAATTTTCTTGGATTTTCAGAACGCTTTTGACTCTGTACCACAAAACCAACTTTTAGTGAAGATTTGAGTATACGGTATGTCAGATCAGATTTGCGAAGGATACGCGATTTTGTAACTGGTCAGTCACAGTTTGTTGTTGTTGGTGTGGAAGCCTCTTCTAAGCTAGATTTTACTTGGGGCGTTCATCAAGGAAGTGTAATAGGATCACCTCTTTTCCTAATTTTTATAAACAATCTCGGTGACAACGTTAATTGCAGGATGCGATTGTTTGCTGATGATGCACTTATCTATAGGGAAGTAAGGTGCTCTGATGATTGCTTAGAAATTCAGTGCGATCTGGATGTTATTTCAGAATAGTGCCATAAATGGCAGCTTTCATTTAACTGCAAAAAGTGCAAGGCAATGCAAATAAGTAATAAAAAGACCCCGTTTGTTCATGGGTACAAAGTTAATAATTCAGTTGTTGATACAGTGGATTCCCTGAAGTATCTAGGCATAACAGTACAAAGCAACATGGAATGGGACTTACACAAAACTTCTGTCGTAGGCAAAGCTAATTCTAAACAAAGATTCATAGGTCGTATTTTGAGAAGTTTTAATGCTAATACAAAGGAAATAGCGTACAAAACACTAGTGCATCCATATTTGGATTACTGTTGTGGACTTTGGGATTGGTATCGCAAGGGATTGATTGACACGTTAGAGAAAGTACAGAAGAGAGTGGCTTCTTTCATGACTGACAGGTACAGTCCTTACAAAAGTGTCACAGAGTTGATATGTGGGTTGGGCTGGGATTGTTTGGCGGACAGATGACATCGTTTTCATTTGAATTTGTTGGAGAATATGCGAAAATCCTTAATTTACTAGTGCATTGAAATACTTCTTCTGCCAACCTATTTAGGTCGCAATGACAGGGGGGATAAGATTAGAGAAATAAGGTGATGTACTGATACGTTTATAGATGTAGATGTAGATTGGACACATAATAAATTTCTTTCAAGACAGACTGAGGTGGCAGAGAAAAGTTCTTATTGTAGCTGGATGCACTTTAATGGATAAAATGAAAATATGCACAAAGAATAGCAGATATTCAAGTAAACTGAAAAACTGACGTATATGAGTCCAATTAGCACCAAAATGTTTGCAGAATGGACAAAGATGGATCACTCATAAAATTTCATACTATAGATGAAAGGAAAAGAGGTCCTGAGAAAGACCCAATAGTGATCCTCACAATATGGTCTGCAGACCACTAGTGGCCCGCAATGATGGGACAGGTGATCCTCAATCAGAATATTTCGAAATTTGATATCGTGCTTGTACCATATAACACTATAAGCAATCATAACTTACGAATACACTGGTACTTTCAGGATAATTGGATAGGTTTACATAGACTACAGTAGTATATTCACTAAATAAATTTTAAATTGCAAGGAAAGGGAAAATGACACATCTCTCACCAAAGTTGAAGGCAGCGACGAGGGAAGAACATATATTACGAACACACAAATATACACAATATTTCAGTTACTAAACCTTATTCATGTTGGAGAAAATGAGTCATAAGGCTCGCGAGGTGTGCACACGCCGAAGGTTGCTACATGACTCGTGTTTCAAGTTACTGTTCATGTTATGTTGTTTACTTTGCTAATTGATGTTTTCTAAGTTAACTTTTTCCAACACTTCTATTGGTAGCAATCAAGTTAATTATTGAATTTGCATCTTTATTTTAGAAAGTGTCTTTGTTATCTATTTTCAAATACTATTTTCCCACAGCAGACAATATTCACTCTCAAAATTAACAACTCCCAAAAGATTCTGTCATTACAACTAAAGACATTAATTAGGTTTCCTTCCATTAAATTGTAAGGAAGTTAAATCTGTAGATGAAATTTATTTAAAAAATAGTAATTTCAATGTACACTACTTATGATAGAGTTGCCAAAACTGGAACATTCCAAAACAGCACTGACTACTTATCTTACAGAGCATTATTATTCATCCTAACACCATATTAACATACTCTTGTAGTGAAAGTGAGCATACAGTGAGGTGATAGAGAGGGCAGAGAGAGAGAAAAATGGAACTAACACCATTTGAGTAGTGACAACTTCTTTCGTATCACGTGAACAAAGATACATGGCTTCATGGAATTATTTGAAACATGCCATATTAACAATGGTCTAACACTGACAGATCCTATTGTGTTTGGTGAGGTTTTAATGTCAAAAGGCATGGATTTTAAAGAAACTGTACACAGTGATATTGTCACACATCAAGAGGATCGGGCCATGAAGAATAAAAGACTGTTGTAGTGTAATGGTTACGTTAAGAGACTGTGGGACTAAAGGTTGTGGGTTCCAATCCAACAAGTCCCATAAAATTTCAATTTCCGAACTTTGCGTAAACTGTTCTGGAATATTCTTGTTGTAACTAGTATTAATGTTCTAGACTGTTCATCATTACTATATAAGCGATACTCCCTTCTAGCCGGAGTCAGTTCGCTCTGTGCTCCTGCACTGTACGAACTGTTTAATAAAGCTTCATTGCGTTAAAGTAAGCATGTTCATCAATGAACCCGCTATGCCCAAGGACTCTGATCGTGGTTTACTACGTGACATCATTCTGGTGGAGACACCGGGTAGATCCTCATGACTGCTAGAATCTACAAAAACACCGTGGCCCAAATCAGTCCACGACAGAGCCGCCGCTTACGAGGCGAGAAGCCAGAGTATGAGCCATATTCAACTGATTGGAAGCTGCCAAAGGTGGAAGAAGAAGTAAGGACAATGATGACGCCTGCCAGCACATTCGTCATCCAGCAGTATTTTCAGGCGACGACGACCGAGATCCGGGCAACTGGCTGAAAGGCTACAAACGTATCACTAAATTCAACAACTGGGATGGTACAGTGTGCCTGGCAAATGCATTCTTTTACCTCGAAGGAACTGCCAAACAATGGTAAGAAAACAATGAGGAGAAACTGACTAGCTGGCCAGCATTCCAGAAAGAACTGCAGGAGTGCTTTTGAGATACACAACGGCAGGGACGCAATGCCGAAGAAAAACTAAAGTGTAGAACGCAGCACCAAGGGGAAACAACACAGTCATACATACAGAGTGTTTTGGGGCTGTGTAAAATAGTTGATCCCAAAATGAAGGAAGAAGATAAAGTAGCACACCTTATAAAAGGCATCGCCGAGGACATGTACCAAGTGTTGCTTTTGAAGGAAATTTCCATTTCCACAACAGACAACTTTATTAAGTGTTGCCAATACATTGAGACGATGTACCAGAAAAGGACTGGACGAAAGAAGTTTGAAAGATTACCAAACATCGTATCAATGGCCACAGTGGAAGAGGACACAGGTATTAGAGACATTATTCGAAAAGTAGTGAGAGAGGAAGTTGAAAGGGTGATGGGAGTGTATATCAGGCCAAAAGCTGAGAATCTTTAGGAAATAATAAGGGAGGAAGTGGAACAAACACTGGCGCCCATTTCTTAACGCCCAGCCCCAACAAAAACTGTTAAACAGCCGAGGCCAAAGAGAATTAACACCACTACGACGCAACGCGAGGAACCTGCAAACGTTCCCAGGAAAACCGACGTCAAGAGAATGCAGGACAACCAGCCGGTATGTTTTCACTGTGGGCGAACGGGACATGTAGCGCACTACTGCCGAGAGAGATGGCAGATATGTAATGATGCCCGCGAAAGAGGATTCGAAGCACATTTTAGCGGCTGAAGACCCTAGGTCGACAATGACAATGAATTCTGGAAGACGTAGATCACAGTCACCGCAGGGTGGTTGCTTGAGAGGGCGCTTGCCAACACACCGATCAAGGTCTCCATCTCCCTTCCGACACTCCAGCCAGTCACCTAGCCACCGCAACCTGGAAAACTAAATGGTGCGACCTTCCTTGGAGGTGAGGCCGTTCTAGGGGAAAATCCTCTGCTTCCTATCATTACGAAAATGTTGGCAAATTACATTGAAATCCTCATGAATGGCCGACCAGCTCATGGTCTTGTGGACTCTGGGGCATCTTTTTCGGGTTTTTTCGGAGAAGTACCGGCACCAGTTGCGGAAGACTATGTTCGTTGACAACAAAAATCTTTTGTTCAGGGTGGCTAATGGGGACCATGTACAGCCTACAGGTTGGTGCACTATTCGTGTCTCTATAAATGGTAACGAACAGCAATTTGAGTTCGTTGTGTTACAAGAATGCAGTCATGACGTCATTCTTGGTTGGGACTTTCTGAAGGCCTCGCAAGAAATTATAGACTGTGGTCGCTCGAAGATTTTGCTAGACGATGTGAGAGTTGAAGAGGGGGGAAACAGTCCCTCCCATGCCTGGAAAGTTTGTGTGCTGGATGGTTCATCCTGGCCTCCGCTGTCTCATTTGAGAACGGAATTGGTGAACTTTGGGTAGTCAACTGCTGCAAGGTGCCACATATTCTCCCAAGGCGCCAGTGTATAGCATACACTGAAACATTAATTTCAGGGCATCTGAATGTCATGGAAACCTTTCGCGACGAATCCACAAGTGTGATTGTAATGGAAGCAACGAGACAAAACATTCAGTCCTGGCTCTCACCAGATCTGACCAAGAAACAACAGGCGAAGCTACTTGCAGTTGTTCAGGAATTCTATGAATGTTTCAGTCCACAGATGAAGAGCAAGTCAACCCCGTTGAAGGTACAACATCGAATTGATACTGGCGACCATCAACCATTCAGCCAAAGAGTGTATCAAGTTTCAGCAGTGGAGTGCCGAATAATTTGCCAAGAAGTAGAAAATATGCTGAAGGATGACATCATTCAGCCATCTCAGAGCATATGGTCATCGCCGGTAGTGCTCGTAAGAAAGAAGGATGGCCACTGGTGGTTCTGCGTTGATTACTGACAACTCAATAAGGTGACTAAAAGAGAGGTTTACCCTCTTCCGCGAATTGATAATATGTTGGACTGTCTGAAGGGAGCTAAGTTTTTCTCGACTATGGACCTATACTCAGGATACTGGCAGTTAGAAGTAGACGAAAGCGATCAAGAGAAAACTGCATTTATTACCCCCGATGGCCTGTATGAATTCAGTGTAATGCCATTTGGTTTATGTAATGCGCCAGCAACATTTGAACGTATGATGGATAATCTTTTCCGTCATCTGAAGTGGATGATGTGTCTCTGTTATTTAGACGATGTTATAGTGTTCTCCGAAACCTTCAATGAACATGTGAAAAGACTGAGAGCTATTTATGTGCCTGAAACAAAGTGGCTCACAACTTAATGCAAGAAAGTGTCTTTTTGGAGCTAAAAAAATAAAAATACTTGGACGTCTTGTCTCAAGCGAGGGTGTGCAGCCAGATCCAGATAAGGTGAGGTCTATATCAGAATCTCCTGTTCCTAAGAATTCCAGCGACGTAAGGAGCTTTCTTGGCCTATGTTCTTAGAAGACTTTTGTATGAAAGCCAGGCCGCTCCAAGAATTGCTAAAAAGTGGTGCTAAATTTTTCTGGGGTAGATCTCAACAAGATTCTTCCAACATTTTGCAAAAGGCTCTGATGACTGTCCCTATGCTTGTCCTGTATGATGACAAAGCGCCTACTAAGCTGCATAGAGACACTAATGGTTATGGAATTGGCACTGTCTTAGTACAGATTCTGGATGGGAAAGATAAGGTAATAGCTTAAGCCTCCAGGACACTGAACAAAGCCGAAAGAAACTACTCAACAGCAGAACGTGAATGTCTTGCTGTCGTATGGGCTGTCTGCAAACTCCGACCATATCTCTTTGGACGACCATTTACAGTTGTAACAGATCACCATTCACTTTGCTGGTTAACAGGCCTTAAGGGCCCATCAGGATGACTTGCCAGGTGGGCATTACGTCTTCACAAATACGACATTAGTATAGTCTACAAAAGTGGAAGGAAGCACCGGGATGCTGACTGTCTCTCGAGGAATCCAGTTGAGGAAGAGTGTAATGACTGTCTTGCAACTCATCACAATCTCTCTGGATGGCAAATTGCTGCAAATTAAACTTGCCTTGGATCGCTCAGAGGATGGGAAAGGAGAATTTAAGATGATAAATGAGGTGCTTTACAAGAAAAACTTCGACCCCTTTGGAAAGAGATGGCTTCCAGTGATTCCCAAGCACATGCGCTTCTAAATTCTTCAACATTTCCACAACATGCCTACAGCAGGTCATTTAGGGTTTATTAGACTTATGACAGAATCCAGTTTTCTGGCCAGGGTTATTTAGAAGTGTTCGTCGCTATGTTTCACACTGTCGGGAATGCCAGAGAAGGAAGACAGTTCCTCAGAAACCACCTGGATGACTTATACCAATTCCCCCTGCAGAAACGCCTTTCCAGCTTGTCGGGATTAACTTACTCGGATGATACCCGAATTCTACTAATGGTAATAAGTCGATTATTGATTGTACTGATTATCTGTCTCAGTACGCCATTACAAAACCTTTGAAAACAGCTGAAGCATCTGAGGTTGCGAAATTCATCGTGGAGGACATTTTATTAAAACACGGGGTCCTGAGTTCAGTGATCACGGATCAAGGAAAAGTCTTTCAGTTGAGACTTGTGACCGAGATCAACTGTCGATGTAACATTACACATCAAATGATGACTGCTTACCACCCTCAAATTAATGGACATTCATAACGTTTCAACAAAACACTGGCTGACATGCTCTTCATGTACGTGAGTGTCGAGCAAACCAACTGGGATGAAGTGCTGCCTTTTGTGACGTTTGCCTACAATACTGCCAAACAAGACACAACTGGATTTACGCCATTCTTCCTGGTGTACAGACATGAAGGAACAATGACCATGGACACTGTGTTCCCTTTCCGTCCTGACGACGTGAACAATGATTACATTGCCAAATTAGTAATAAGAGCTGAGGAATGTCGGCAGTTAGCTCAGCTCCACACCCTGCAGGCTCAAGAGAATGACCGCCGAAGGTATGATGCGAGTCACCGTTCTGTTTAGTACCAACCTGGCGACCTTGTCTGGATATTTACTCCCGTCCGTAAGGTTTGCTTGTCCGAGAAGCTCCTCAGACGTTACTTTGGACCATACAGGATCATACAAAGGTTGTCTGATGGCACTTATGAATTTAAGGATTTCGATCCACACTCGAAACGACGAAAGGTGAGAGACACAGTTCACGTGCTGCGACTGAAACCTTATATGGACCCATCGAACCAGAGTAAACCAGAAGACCCTTCAATAAACCAAAGGGCCCCAAAAGCTGTGGGTCTCGTCCAGGCTCGTAGATGTCGACGACTAGGGCCATCACCGCCCATCAGGAACCAAGGTACGTGGGACCTATGACTCGCTCTATGACCAGGCCAACGTAACATCGTGACGCTGTTCCCTTAAGGAGGGGGCAATGTCGCACATCAAGAGGATCAGGCCATGAAGAATGAAAGACTGTTGTAGTGTAGTGGTTACGTTAAGAGACTGTGGGACTAAAGGTCGTGGATTCGAATCCAACAAGACCCGTAAAATTTTAATTTCTGAACTTTGGATAAACTGTTCTGGAATATTCTTGTTGTAACTAGTATTAATGTTCTAGACCGTTCTTTATTACTGTATAAACGATACTCCCTTCTAGCCAGAGTCGGTTTGTTCCGTGCTCCTGTACTGTATGAACTGTTTAATAAAGCTTAGTTGCGTTAAAGTAAGTGTGTTCATCAATGACCCCGCTACGCCCAAGGCTCCCTGATCATGGTTTCCTACTTGACAATATCTAATGTCATGGATCCAGATATAGGATACATTTTGTCCCAATAAGTTACAAAGTCTCTGATGATACAGAGCCCAAAAGAATAAATTTTAAATCTTCTCCCTACCTTGTTACAAAAAATAATGAACATATTTTACTAACACAATTTATGTTTAAGCCATAATTTATGTTTTCAGTTAACATTAACAATAATTTTTACAATCAATCAGTAATGTCATTCTCAATTAAACAAAGGGAAAAGCTGCAAATTCTGAAATCTTTGCCTGTGTGCATGCCTCACACAAAAAGTGAAGAATTGATTTCACAAAAATAACACATAATGCCATCAGTTAACATGTAGTCTATTTTCTATGCTGATTAGTGCCTTATTTTGAAGCCTAAATCATAAATCTTTGGATGTGTGTGTGTGTGTGTGTGTGTGCACCTACAGATCAAGTGGAACCCAATCACCTCTTTCAAATTGTAGAATATAATGTTTATATTTTGTTTCAATGTGACATCAAACATGGTGAGAAATAAAAATGATATAATATTTTAATTGTGTCCATATTTTTGGCATTAAATACAAGAGTAAGGAGGCATGCAAAGTAGAGCAGCTATATTTGTTTGTAGGAATGATCCCAGGACTTTGTCAGTATCTGACAATATAAAGGAGCTCATTTGGGAATCATTGGAGGACAAAAGGAGGGTGAAGAGAGTCCTGGGAATGTACATGGCATTTGTTGGGGATGGGGCTGAGAGGGAAATTGGTCAAAGAATTATGAATAGTGAATGGAAAGGGATAGATGACCATGACCACAAGCTGTCACAATTTCATGAATAAGGGAGTGGGAAAATTTTCTTTTGTAGGTACGGATGTCATAGGTTGGAACAAACTACCAAGTGAAGTGATTAATAATTTACCGTAAATGCTGAAGGAATTTAAAATTAAAATTTGTAAATCACAAAAGTAGATAGGGAAGGATTTTAACACTCAAATTACATTTAAAAAAAATGAAATAAGAAGGGGTAATTAGATGACTAAGGTAATTGCCACCAGAGTGTGTATTCCATCACAATTAAAAATTAATAATTAAATAGTGTCTACGCATTTAAAACTGCCTGTTTCAATCATTCTTGCACTTGAAATGTTTATCCCGATTAGTCCTATGTATTTAGAGTTGTGATCCAATTAGGGATTTAACATGATGATTTATACACATATAAATAAAGCAATCTGTTTGTACATTCACAAGGCAGCATGAATTCAAATATTGCTTGCAGAGAAGCAATGTGAACAAAACTGAAATGTGCCTATGGGCTTCCAACTACCTTAAAATATTTGGAATTAACGGCTCTTTCAGAGAGTTGTAGAAACAAATCATACACACAATCATGACTAAAAAAATTACATACATCCTAAATTTAGATGGAGAGGAGATTCAGGAAAGATTAATAAATCAGCCAACAGTTCTTTCATATAGTGTAAGCTTCATGGGTGTTCAGCCAGATAGCATCATAAAAACATGACGTTTCGACAGCTGGCTCTGCTGCCTTCATCAGGTGCGAAAAGCTTCAGATATTGTAAGTTAGAAGTCACTGCCTAAACTGACAGTCTTCTAGTTTACAGCACCTGAAGTTTTTCACACCTGATGAAAACAGCAGAGGCAGCTCCCGAAACATTGTGATTTTATGATGCTATCTGGCTGAACATCTGTGAAGCTTACACTGAATCAGTATGCTGCGAAAGTCTCCACTCATACAGTTCTTTGATAGTTTATCTGTGAATTAACAGCACATGGAAAAAGTTTTGGGCATAGCTAGGTTTCAATAAATTCTTCCTCATGATATGCTTAACAGCAGTTTGTTGAAATAGGTGAAAATGATTAGTAACAGAGAAAAGTAGGAGTATCACTTAGATATAAAGGAATAAAATTACAAACCTTCTCATCTCCAAGGCTTATGTGGTCACTTCTTTGGAGCATTTGTTCTGTAAGTAACCTAAGTTCTTGCTTTACATTGTCAATATTGCCCTGTAAAATTCTTATTTCTTTTTGACACTTCAAATCTGCCTCTGTTGCTCTGTTTAAATTTGTTGAACTTTGTTTAATTTTGTCCTTACAGTAATCTAGCTTTACATCTATAGTGATACATTTTTCTTTCAAGGTTTTGATTTCTTTGTCCTAGAAAAGAGAAAACTCAATGTTACTCTCAAACAGACAGAGTATAAGAGAAAAACGTGGCATGATAACAGTCAGCTTGTAACATGATTCTTTAAAAACTCTGAACAAGCAAGCAAAGAGTGACAAATTGTTTAGGTACAGGTAGCAATTGAGTGGAGAGAGCACCAAACTACAAGATGGAACAATACAAATTGGTGCCAGACAGGAAATTAGGTAGGGAGTGAAGCGACTGAGGTAGAAAGGAATCACTGTCGTGTTAGTTGATGCATAAATTCCTGATAGGCTGAGAAGGAGCATGTGATGGTGAAAGGCAATTCTGATTGACTGAGAGGCCAAAGAACAATTCGGCCATGTTTTAGGAAGTTAGTATTTCTCGAATTGTCAATTCGTGCAAAAGTGCCTTACAATTAGTTTTGCAAACAGAGTAGTGGCCATGTGTTTAGCTTGCCAGGTCATGTCCGTTCATAAAGCGTACATGGTGTGTTGAATTAGGGATGAATGTCCTCATAAACTGATTGGCTGTGGATAAGCATGTTTGTGCAGGCAAACCTGCATTAATTAGAAATCTGTAATCATATTCGGAGAGAAGTCCATTGTTGAAATAAATGACTCTCGGGTTTTCTGCCGGTTAATATATTTATTTGGATCTTTTAACGACGTTTCGGCAACTGCCATCGTTGCCTTCATCAGGTTAAATAACACTTGCAAGGACAAGATACGACTGACACTCGCGAGCCAGTCCTGGCTCCTATTTATAACCTGTTGTCAAGGGAAGCTTCACGCTGCTCTTTGATTGGTCGGCGGTGCACACGGCCATAGACGGGGTCATAGAACAAGAATTATGACACTACAAGCTCTGATTGTCTCACAGTGCCCATTTAGCAAGTTTAAATAACTGGTTTATTCAGTAATTCTTACTTAAATCTTGCTTTCTGTTTTGGTGATTTAAACTGATTCAGCTTTCTGACAAAGCATAGTATGATTTCTCATATTATTTTCATTTGAGCTACAGTGGCGGATAAAATTCCTATTGAGCCATTGTTGGTATGACCCATGAGCACATGAACATAGCTCCCAGTTTTTTAATGTAGTTAGTCAATCTCCTTACAATGTCATGAGCAGCTGGATGTGCTGAGTCATGTTTCATTATGATACAGACAAAAGTTACAAAAAGTATTGAGTTCCGTTTAAAAATGCTTTAGTTAGTTTTTCATTAAAACGGTAGTTCAGTCTTAACCCATGCTGGTATGCCAATTATGACTTTAAATTTATTGAAACTGATTGGCTTCTAACAATGTACATGTGAATGGTGTAAAAATACCTGTTAACTTTCGTAACCTAGTATGATTCCAACCAGAACTTGCAATTTTCAGTTCAAGTATTGCAATCCCAGTAATAGCTTTCTTGTACCAGTGTTGAAAGGAAAGGTTGTAAGTAACACTTAAACTCATTAATTTGTACTAATGAACCTATCACTTAGTTCTTACTTAAGTGATTATTATATGGCAAACTGGCTCACCATTAAAAGAAAGTGTTTTATTTAAATTTTTTACTTTAAACTGAATTTTCCAAACTCCAAAACTTTGTCCTTAGGTGAAGTTATGCTGCATATAATGTGAACACAGCAAATTTATCAAAACTTTGATAGAAAACTGGTGTCCAATAGCAGACAAAATTTTATCAAATCAGGATTGCGCACCCAAGGTACACAGTTATAATATTGGAACAGATTATGCTCATAGTTGTCTTTTTGATTGCATAAAGCTTAATTACTTTGGATTACATATCCATAATAACACAAATCTAACATCATACCTCCTATGTTTCCTAATACTAATGGTAATCATCATGATAAGATAAAAAAATTCATTGGTATGTTTACAATAATCTGCATTAAAGACAAATAAGAGAGAGACATGGTACAATCATTAAGCCTGTATCATATCAGTTAACTGACTTAGTACTTATGCAAACCGATTTCAAATCGTCCAAAATGCACAATGCAATTAAGAAATTTAGGCCATTGTATCCATGGCCGTACAAAAAGGTTCACCACGTGCATGAAAATTTAGAAAAATGATAATATACTGATAGTGGGAAAATAAAAGGAAGTTCTAATGTTTATGAATTTATAACATCAGTAGAGTATTCAGTTTTTCATTTTCTTCCTTTTTCTTTCTTGTTCCACATTGTATGGTTTACAAGGTAAGGTCAGCGACTTATACGAAATTAACTATTTTTCTGATATTTGCATAAGAGTGAATTTTTGCTTCTGATAAGTAGGCTGCAGTGTATGGAGCTCCAAGACAACAATAAGAGTGAAGTGCACTATGGAGAGCAGTTTAGGTTGTGAGTTGTTGGGGTCAGTTTGTACAGGATTCATGACTTGTGGCATTTCTTTAGCATGAAGTTCCCAAGCTATCCCTCACACTACTTGCACTCATTTGTCCTATAATAATAATATAATAATAATGATATAATAATATTATATAATAATATAATATAATCAAGTGGAAAAATTTAAGTACCTTGGTGAGAAAAAACGGATTGGACAAAGAAGCTATTCGGGAAAGGACTCGCAAACTAGAAATAGCCTACCAAACATCGCGAGAGGCCTATAATGATAAATGTCTTTCACAAAATACTAAGATGCGTCATTATGAAACAGTTATGAAACCAGTAGTTTTGTATGCGGCTGAAACTTAGTTCCTAAATGCCGATAAAGGACTTTTGGGAGAACCTGGGGAAAAAAAAAGAGAGAAAAATTATTAGAGGAATTCTGGGTTCCAATTTTAAGAATGGCATCCATCAAAAGAGATCCAACAAAGAAGTCTACGGAAAAATAGATAAAATCAATGAAACAATCCACAAAAGACGGGCCCAATTCTATGGCCACCTCAAACGGACGGAGGAGAACAAACTAACAATAAAAATCTTTAATTTATTTGATTCCATACCCAAAACTGTAATGCACTGGTTCGTAGATATTAAAGATCTTCATTTGATGGGACTAGAACCAGAAGATGCCTTCAACAGAGATATACAGTATTTCGGAAGACGTTAATTACAAGTGGGACAAGCCGAAACAAACAATCCAACAGAAGACGTAGTACACTCTGGACAAAGGAGCGCAAACAGGAGCATTCAAAACAAATCAAGGGGTTCTGGGCCTAAAAGAAGATGAAACTTGCTGCCAAATACACAAAGGCTTAACGTGGTCCTAGTTGGCCTCAACGAATAAATAAAAATAAATAATATAATATAATAATATTTAATTAAATTGCAATGGAGTGCACGTTCCAGTGGCAATTTCCCTAAACATCCATCTTCCCCCTTTTCTGCACCCACCTACATTTGTCCTCTACAAATTTTAATTTTTGGCAAATTATTTATCATTTCTCTTGGTAATTTATTCCAATCCCTGACACCCTTACCTAGAAAAGAGAATCTTCCTACACCCTTGTGCTTGAAATCGAGCAACAGCTTGTAGTCATGGTCATCTTTTCTCTTCCATGCATTACTTTTAATTCTAACACCAATATCTTTCCATGCCTCATCACCAATATACGCCTTGTACACTCCCATGACTCTCTTCACCCTCATCCTGTCTTCCAATGAGTCCCATTCCAGCTCTTTTATCATCTCCGTTACTGATTGTGTTCAACGATAATTTCCAGAAACAAATCTATCAGCCCTTTTTTGCACCGTCTCCAATGAAGATTTTAATGCCACCCCCTATGACATTAATAGATATGCCATAGAATATTCATGCAATGTAAAGAGTTGTAACCACCCGTTGTTGAGTGGCGTAATGTCGTCCTCCATGTACACCATCGATATGAACACCTGCTTGGGTGCTGATTGGAGATGTGCTGCCATTGTTCGTATTTGCTCTGATGATAAAAAAAACCGCCAACTAGCCTTCGATCGCCATGTGATAATTAATTAGTGGTTGTACCTTGTAGTAATTAATAACACTCGTATGCCGAACTTAGAAACTGCATTTATTTAACAGTTTATTCTATCACCATCCATAGTATGTCGGCACCAGACATGGTCATTGTTGTATCGTAGTCTCCACTATGCTCAAGTTTCCAGGTTTTCACATAGAACAACAGTTTCTTCAGCACACATGTTTAACATGAGAGTGGAGACTTTCCTGGCATATTGATGCAGTGAAATCTTCATGGGAGTGCAACCAGATAGATTCTGTTTTGTGATTTCAAGCAATAATATTTAAAATATACCTGATGAAGACAACCGAGCAGGTTGTCGAAACATCGTCATTTTACGACACTATCCGGCTGCACTCCCGTGAAGATTTCACCACATGCTTAACATTCCTATTCAGTATAACATGGGCAGCACATAACTGAATATTGGTACACGATGAACATTCTTTGCACAACTGGCACTCCCGAGCACTTACTCTGCCACTGACTTTTACTAGTATCGCCGTTCACCTTCCATCATCTCTCATGGCCAATCACAACACTTCTTTTCGTCACGTGATTGTCCTGCCAACTAGTGTCTTTGTCTTTCCTTGCCTTTCAGTGATATTCCACTTTATTTTAGATGCAACACTCGCTCTCATCTACTCGAGGATGCAACGTTATCATTACAATTTCTAGAACTGGGCATTTACAGTCCATCCAGGAGGTACTAACTCACTATCCCCTTTGTGGAAAAAAAAAAAAAAAAAAAAAAAAAAACCAATGAGCATGACTCACATGCACGATTTGCTCATGAAAGTCTTCTTGGAGAGTGGAGATGCTGAGGTGTACCTCTTCACACTCTACTTCTTTGTTTCCAGATCGTAGTTGAGGATCTATGTCTCATCCACAGTGATAGCATCGTCCCAAAAATTAGGAATGTCTGCATAGAGTTGCTTGAGTTCTTCACTCACTTCCACTTGATTCTATTTTTGTATGTCGGGCAAAATTTTTGGGACAAGTTTGCCACATACCTTGTGCATGAGCAAATCTTCCGATACAATTTTGTGAATAATTTTGGGTATGTTCAATAAAGCCGACATTAGCCAAACACTCATTTGACAGTCAGAGTTCAGCAACTGGTGCATATGAGTCACACTATTGTTGTTTCATAATGTTGAAGGGCGTCCTTGACGGGCTTCATTGGCAACCTCCTCCCAATCTACTTTGAACATTTTGTGCAAACTGTTTGAATGCGATCTGGGCAGGCAATCTCCACAGAAGGCTTGCTGAAGCATTTTGAAAGTTTCTAGTGGCATCTTAGTCAGCTTTACGAAAAACGTGATAGTGTAAGTATGATTACTACACAGCAGCTCACTAACTGATACGTTCTGACCTCACTAGGGCATGGACAAAACTGAACACAGAACCGTTGGAAAGCTTAACCTCTCCCTGCCCTATCCAAACCAGTCCGATTGCTCTGCGACATGTAGTAGAGTAAAAAAATGTAGCTATTTGTTTTTGCGACAGACGTTGTATGTTGAAAGTGTTGAGGAAAGACTACACCATTTACCCATGTCTTGGTTAATTGTTAACATTTGCTATTTGTTCTTTTTTTTTTTCACGGAATATCTTTGTATTAAGATATATCTTCTTCCTTCAATACCAAAGTCAGTGAGTTCTTGGGGACATTATAACATCAAAAGTGACACTGAGAATATGAAAGTTCAGTCATTAACTCTCATAATTTGATACCTATTAAAATTTATGCATAGTTCAGAAATCAGTCACCAATTGTTATATACCTATTACCTTGCCTAAACCATTTAGTAGTTTATGTACATAGTAATACATATGATTCATATAGAAAATAATTTTTATAGTCAGTTTCTTAATAATAAAGCACTTTTCAGATCAAATTCAGTTTAGAAAAAATAAGCTAAAAGTGAAAATTTTATGTTAACCCAATTTGATGCCTCCAAGTTCACGAATAAAGGATAAAATTACGTTGATGGGTAATATTTACAGGTTTAAAATTTTATCTAAAGAGATACTGCAAATATAAATTATAGGAATTTTTTAAATAAATCAGCTTGGTAGATACAAGTAGGCTTTAATGAGAGAGAAAAATTCATTTAATAATAATGACATAACAGTTTAATAGTAATTTGAGATTTAAACAAAGAAATATGAAATTTTAGTATTAAAACTTGATGACATCACCATGTGTGACTTTTAGGTATTTATAACTATTAAACTAATATAATTACAAAAAAAAATTGGTAATAACTTATAAGATTGGGACTAAATCAGACTATAGCATATAAAATTTTCAGGAAAATATAAGTTAAAATAGTGTACCATAAGAAGAGGGATTTTTGTAGTTTACAAGAGAATAGAGTTTCCCCTCAAGAATACCTCTTTATTCTGGAATACATCAGCTAAAGATTAGCCAAGACTATAAAAAGTCAACCAGCATTTCCTTGGAGAGGCAGTTTCCAGCAGTACTTGGTTGGTATATGACTTCCTTTCATTTATGTGTGACCTATTAGTTATCACATGGTAAATTAATAGTTTGACGGCTATTTAAAGAACTCTAGCATCTTCAAGAAAAAGTATCAGTACACACTACACAGGCATCACGATCAAGTTAATGCAAATGTCACATAACACGAAAGCACATTTTGTTATCACACAATCTGTGTTTATTTTTATACCATCAATAGATAAGGGTGTAAGGTGATTCATTAAAATTAGAGTCACTACTGAAAATCATTCAATATCTTTATCAAAGACTCTGAATTTAAACTCTTATCAGATTACACTTAACACTTGTAAGACTGTATCAAACCTCAAAACCTTAATTTGAAGATTGCAAGTAAGCCCAATAGAGTCCAGATCATATGTTTTCATTCTTGGATAAATTTTCAAAGTCCCCCAAAACCTTCAGAAATCTTATTAAAATTCTACTTCCATTTAAAGTTGTATTTCCAAAACTGATTCTAAGCTGAAAATATTCCTATCATGAAACGAAGTATTGCATACCTGCTTCCTTGATTGACTGACTTCAAGGCAGGAAAATGGTGGGTTTAAGTACCCTATCTTCATGATAATATAAAATTTCCAGAATACCCACTCCTTATTTTTAGTCAGAACTTAGTGAAACTTTACTATTTTGTGGTTTATTTTAAGTACTTTTATTTATGACACATTTCCTCCTAAACCTCTTTGTTTAGCCATTGTTAATTTCTTAAATGTAAGGGATGACGATTTAAAATACAAAGGATACGAAAAATGACTCATCACTCACCAAAATTGAAGGCTGCGACAAGTGAAACACATGTGAAACCAATAAAAAAATATATACAGTATTTCAGTTTTACACTTTATTCAAGAGCTAAACTTCAGCATGTACACAACTCTCAAACTATATGACACAGTCCCTACCACATGAATAAGATGTAAAACATAAATATTGTAAATGTTGTTGTTAGTCTCGCATGTATTTTGCTCATCGCAGCGTTCAACTTTGGTGAATGATGTGTCATTTTCCCTATCCTTTGTTATTTATATAGCCTAAAAGCCATTTCCTTTCCCCTCAATATCATTATATATCAATATTTTTTAAAGTATTTAATTACTCGCAAAAGTACAAGGCTCGTTCAATAAGTAATACAACACATTTTTTTTCTCGGCCAATTTGGTTGAGAAAACCGGACATTTTTTGTGGAACATTTTCAAACATTCCCGATTCGTCTCGTATAGTTTCATTGATTTCCGACAGGTGACAGCGCTATACGGAGCTGTTAAAATGGCATCTGTAACGGATGTGCATTCCAAACAACGGGCGGTGATTGAGTTTCTTTCGGCAGAAAACAAGTGCATCTCAGATATTCATAGGCACTTGAAGAATGTCTACAGTGCTGTGTCAGTGGATATAAGCACGGTGAGTCGTTGGGCAAAGCGTGTGTCATCATCGCCACAAGGTCTAGCAGTACTGTCTGATCTCCCACGTTCTGGCCGGCCATGCACAGCTGTGACTCCTGAAATGTCGGAACGTGCAATGACTCTCATTCGAGACGATCGACGGATCAACATCAAACAACTCAGTGCTCAACTTGACATCTCTGTTGGTAGTGCTGTCACAATCATTCACCGGTTGGGATATTCAAAGTTTTGTTCCTGCAGGGTCCCTTGATGTCTAACCAAAGACCATAACGAACAAACGAGAACCATCTGTGCGGAACTTGCTCGCCATGAGGCTGAGGGTGACAATTTCTTGTCGAACATTGGTACAGGTGGAACATGGGTTCATCACTTCGAACCTGAAACAAAACAGCAATCAATGGAGTGGCGCCACACCCACTCCCCTGCCAAGAAAATGTTTAAAGTCACACCCTCAGCCAGTAAAGTCATGGCTACAGTCTTCTGGTACACCAAAGGGGTTATTCTGGTTGATGTTTTTCCCCATCGTCAAATGATCAACTCTGACGTGTATTGTGTTATTCTTCGAAAACTGAAGAAACGGCTTCAGCATGTTCGTAGGCACAGAAATCAGAACAAACTTCTCCTTCTTCATGACAACGCAAGACCTCACCAAATCTTCGCACCCGAGCGGAACTCAAAAAACTTCAGTGGACTGTTCTTCCTCATCCACCCTATAGCCCCAATCTCACACTGTCAGTTTCCATATGTTTGGTCCAATGAAGGACACAATCCGTGGGATGCACTACGTGGATGATGAAGATGTTATTGAAGCAGTACGACATTGGCTCCGGCATCGACCAGTGGAATGGTATCATGCAGGCATACAGGTCCTCATTTCAAGGTGGCGTAAAGCCATAGCATTGAATGGAGATTATGTTGAAAAATAGTGTTGTGTAACTAAAAGATTGGGAAATAACATGGCATATTTGAATGCTGAATAAAACAACCCCTGTTTTAGAAAAAAAAAAAAAAGTGTTGCATTTTGAACAACCCTCATACTTACATCACTGGATTCCTTTCAATTTTCTTTTTAATTTCACATATGTCTTGGTTCTGTGGCTATCTTTATTATTTTATCTATTTAATTTAATTGTGATGGAGCACACATTCTGGTAGCAATTTCCCTACGCACCCATTTTTGCACTTTTCCTGTACCTACCTACTTATGCCCTTTACAGATTTTAACTTTAAACTGTTTCAATGTTTTTGGTAAATTAATCATCAATTCTCTTGGTAACTTTTTCCAATCACTGATATCCTTACATACAAAAGAAAATCTTCACACACCCTTGTGCCTGAAATCGAGTGCCAGCTTGTGGTCATAGTCATCTCTTCCCTTCCATGCATAACTTCTAATTCTTACACCAACATCTTTCCATGCTTCATCACCAATATGCCCTTGTACACTCTCATGACTCTTCACCTTCCTTCTGTCTTCCAATGAATCCCATTCCAGCACTTTAATCATATCGGTTACTAATTCTGTTTTGCAGTAATTTCCAAAGACAAACCTGCCATGCCTTCCTTGCACCCCCTCGAAATCCTCTATTTGATACCAATAATGTTGGTCCCATACCACATCACCATATTCAAACAAAGGTCTGACACAAAGTTTTGTAATTAAATACCTTTACTTCTCTTGTAAAAATCCCCTCATCACTCTCTCCAACAAGTGAAGGATTTTTAAACCTTTTCCTACTACATGTCCAATATTTGCTGCCCAATTGAGGTTGTTATCAAATGTTATGTCAACATATTTGGCTGTAAACTTACATTTCCCGAAATTACATTTTACTTTTTGGAAATCTTGAACTTCAGAAAATCACATCTCCCTTATTTATGTATGGTTTTATATGAAAGTTGTATCATTCATCTTGGAATTTAATGCTCTATTTAATTATTCATGTCTTGTTTTTGTAAGGTGCTTCACTCTTTATTCGTTCATGCTTCACTCAGGGGCATTCTTCTTCTGTATGTTCAATGCTCCTTAAGTGGTTGTTTGATTTACATTTAATGGTATTTAATTAGGGTTGGCATTTATCTTCTTACAATCAGAAATAATTAATATGTAATTTTAAATGATGATAGATTCAATTTAACAACTATTTCATTTAATCAAGAACTATATTGGAAACCAACATCCATTGTACAGTCTAAATGGGTTCTGGTTGGATTACTTCTTATCCAAAAAGATTGCAGGTTTGATATTGATAATTTGATCTATAAGATCAAATTCTTTCTTGCAAGTTCATGAAGCAACATCTAAATTAAACAAACTCTATCGCTGAGTAATTCTGATGTTGATTCCAAGTCAAGTGATTTTAAGAAAGGCCAGTGAATATCAAGGGACCCAAAACAAGTTTATTAAATATTTGTCATGGAAATTCTAATCCTTTAATTATATCTATTTGAATGAAATAAATATCAGTAACAACGGAGTGAAAGAACTGCTGGGAGCTGATATTTATGTGGAAAGGAAAGATAAAATGTTCCCAACACTCCCAAAGCTGAAGGCAGGAGGGCAGCAGCAAAACAAAATAATTTACAAGCACAAAAAACACAATATTTCGGGGATAACCCTTTGTTAAGTAGAAAGAAACATTTGGCTGAGCTTGCGCAAGCCTCACGGTCAACACAACCACATGCAGAATCAATTCTGTGTGTGGCTGTGTCGACCTATGCTTGACAAAGGGTTAGCCCCGAAATAGTGTTTTTTTGTGTTTGTATATTATTTTGTGTTGCTCCCTTCAACTATGGTGAGTATTGATTATAATTTGACTTTCCTTTGCACATGAATGAAATAAATAATTATATTAAGTTAATTATTTTTGTATTATCAGTTTCACTACACTTTGCACAAATTTCTATTTCTATTTGACACATGTCAAGGTCACTAACAAGGTTAAACATTAAAATCCCTTTTTTTCACCCTTGAAACTTAATTCCAAACTGTTACTGTATTTTTACTTTATTTAATTTTAGCTATCATTTCCTCATATTGTCAATCTTCCATTTATTTTATTTACAGCGTCGCAGTTATTTGTCCCTCTAAAACAGATATCTAGGATATATTTACTAGCTCTAATCTTCCTCGGTGCTAACAATGTACTGCCATCATTAAATTCCATTTAGTAAAAGTTATTTGCTTTCATTTGTGCACCCCTGCTGTTGATTATGTCATCATAAGAATATGGCACATAAATATTGTAATTCGTTTATTTTATTAAATAAAATTATCTGACCATACAAACAATAATTTAAAATGCTTTTCTTTTTTAACTATATTATCAGTTAGAGTGTTTGTGACTTTTCCCTATGATTTAATTTTAATCGCTTCAATTTTTAAATACACAACACCAGTTTGATTTTGACATTAAGGTGGCCATACACGATCGCTCATCCACCCAAATGGAGCGATGTCACTCCATTATCACGTTGTGTGTGGGGAAACTGATGTGGATGACGTGGAGTGACAGGGTTATTTGGATATCCAGTCAGTCCAATATCCATCAGTTTCGTCCATCATGCCATCAAGCCAACTGACGGTGTGTGGGGAAAACCACGTGGAGCGACACCAAGCCATCACTCCAGTCGGATCGTGTATGCCGAAACCATGGTCCAAACACTTCTCATTCTGTCGCCGACCACCGAGCAGACAACATCGGTGCCTTGAGTGGACTATGCAACATTGTACCATTTTTTGTTTGTTTTGAATCTGCTATAGAAATATTTGTTTTGCTACAGGTTAAATATTATTTTGAATGTAGAATTGAAAATAATACAGTTTTAAATATTATTAAGTAACAATTAAAACGATTATTTTCTTTATTACATTTTTTTTTTTTTTAAATAATAATGTCGTCTCAATAAGACTTTGTGCTGGAGATTATTGAGAAGGATAAGGACTTACTATGCTGGTAGGATCTCTAATCCTGACTACCATGACAAAATATAAATAAATGTGGCAATAGATCAATTGCTAATATTATTTAAAAATAAAGACATAAACACCAACAGAGAAACCGTGTTGGGAAAAAAATATAATTTTTTGCGGTCTTCTATTTAAAAAGATTAATTTTATATGGGCCTACTTGTTTAAATATGTTCTTTTTAAATATGTTGTTTTACTACATTTGACATACCTGTCACTATTTTCAGCCTGCTAAACTATTTCAATTTAATAAATCTGTTTTATAATCATTTTGTAGTATTTAGTAATATCACAGAGCTTATTTTTCATAATTACGCACTTTTTTGGACGTTTATTTAACACTCAGGATTTTTATTCAGTATTCGATAGTCTGAATATCCTTTAAAATTAATTCGGGCTCATTTTATTTAGTAGCTACTTGGCATAACTAGATTGTTGTATAGCAAATTGACAACCTATTGTTGCTTGCTTTGCCTCTTTTTTTTATTGTCGTGGCTGACTGGAGTGATGGAATGATCGTGTATGTGCTACGCTTTTGGATGTCATCCATATGGATGACATCCAAATGGAGCGATCGTGTATGGCCACCTTTAAGCATCTTTTAATATCAAGTTTATGACTGTATAATTTATTTAGAATGCTAAAAGCTTTAAATTATCTCCTCCTGTATTCCTACATCACAGACTGAGGTTTTTATTTAATGTTTCCTTATCTCTCTTTAGTTTATATGTTTATAATTTGCTAAGTTTAGTAGATATGTGGACAGTCTGTTTAGTTTATAAGAATATCATGTTTCACCAACATACAATTCACTTCTGATATCAAAGTCTACTGTGTGAAGATGACAAAAAGTATGAACTTCTATAAAGAAGGTATTTGCAAATGTGTGCCATGATGGAAGAAATTTGTTGAGAGCTTTGGCAACTATCAAAAAATAACATTCAAATATACCTTCTTGGTGAGTAACCTATTAAGCTTCCTGCTACACCAACTGTTGTGCATTACTTATTGATCCACACTAATACTTAAATTTTTCATTCTGTCTGGATGATTTCAACTTTCCTACAAAGAATAACAACGTTTCTCAATCAGTTCTATATTATTTGACTTACAATGGCTGGTTCAGTTCTTTGTTGCTTCAGCCCACTAGCACATTTATGTAGCCTCCTATTTTTGGTGAAGTTAGTCAGTCTTCTTACATCAGCATGAGCAGACAGATGCATTGAATCATTTTTCATCATAATACTACAGAAATTTACAAAAAGTGTATATTTCTGTTTGAAAATGCTTTACTTAGTTTCTAAATTATAGTGCACATCACGAACAAAGGTGGCCCAGTATAGCAAGGCTCTGCGCAGGTACGTCATCGCTATGCCAGTAGCCAATCAAATTCAGCAACAATCCAGCACTTGTGGTTATATGACTGTTGATTGTTTGCTGTGGCTGGCATTCCTGACTTTCTTAATAGTATTAGCACATAAAGCGCTGCTAAAATCCATACTATTATTTTTATCATCATTACACAGCAGTAATATTAGAAGTAGTAGTGTAATTACTATACTTTCTTCCACTCTCTACGTTGCTCGTCTCCTGCTGGAAATGCGGCAACGTCGTATACCCTGTGACCCTATTTCTTTCTTTCTCTGCACCAACCGCCTTCGTTCGTGATGCACACTATAGTCTGCAAGTATTTCGATCTTAAGCCCAAGCCGGTATGCCAATTCTAACTTTTAATTTGTTGAATTAACCAACTTCTAACATTGAATGTGTGAACTAATGTGTACCTTCTAACAGTAGAAAACTACAACATGCAATCTTCAGTTTATTAAGGAAATCGAAATAAAGGCTTTTTTCTTTTATTGGTATAGGTGAAAATTATTTAATTATTTGAGCTCATTGAAAGTTTTCCTTTTGAACTTGTAAATTTTCATTTTTGTGAATACCCCATCACTTCATTATATTTATAGTAAAGTTATTAATCTGTTAAACTTCATTTTTTCCCCTTAAAACTGAACATTCCATATTTGAGAATGTGTGACTTAGGTTTGTGCAAACATTAATAGCTAATAATTAATTAGTTAGTGGTGATTTGAAATGTTTCATGGGCTACATGCATTTGGGTGGTTGATCCTTAAAATGTTACAATGTCTAATGAAAATATGTTGGGACACTTTGTGGACCATACCTTGTACTGAGTATTTGGCCCTAGACCAATAAAGTAATATTATTTTTGGATTAACAATAAACAAGACTGAAGAACCATTTGTAAAGCAATCAACCAGAATTCTCCTAATCAGTAAAGCTGAACAGAAAGAATTCATGTGAGGATGTATAGCTGCTAAGAAACAACCTGCATATTTATATGGAACCACAAATAAGTTAATATAAATAAAAAAAAAATTTATTTGAGCTTTAGCAATATTTTCTTACCTTGTGCTGCACTAAGTCCTGCAAGTGACCTAAGGCTGTTATTACATCCTGAAACTGTTTTTGTTTCATTTCAGTTTGGTCTAGTTCCTCTTTTCTCTTATTCTCCACCATATTTAGCTGCTGGATGGTTAATTTTATTTTTTCTTTAGTATGGTTAATATAATTCTGCTTATGGAACAGCTGAAGAAGCATCAGTCGTTTCTGTTGTTCTTCCTGTTTGTAACAAGTTAATAATGCTGTATAAAAGAATCAAAACGATAGAGGATTGTAAACAGTTGCAGGGTGATCTGGACAGGATATCTAATTGGGTTAGTAAACATGGAATGAAGATAAATGCAAAGAAGAGTCAGCTTATTAGATACACAAATAAAAAACAAAAGGTTAATTATGAATATAAGGTGGGGAAAGAATTGCTTGCTGAAGACTTGAAATGCAAATATCTTGGAATTACTTTTGATAACAAACTTAACTGGGCAGGACACATAGGACAGGTGGTAGGAAAAGGTTTCAGAGTTCTGCACTTGTTGGAGAGAGTTATGAGGGGATGTACGAGAGAAGTCAAGGAATTGGGTTACAAAACTTTGGTCAGACCATTGCTCGAATATGGTAGTGTAGTATGGGACCCTCATTTTACGTATCAAATACAGGAGTTGGAGAGGGTGCAAAGAAGGGCTGCTAGATTTGTTTCTGGAAATTATCGCAGAATGCAATCAGTGACGGATATGATAAAGGAGCTGGAATGGGATTCATTGCAAGACAGGAGGAGGATGAGGAGGGTCATGGGAGTGTACAGGGCATATACTGGTGATGAGGCATGGAAAGATATTGCAGTAGGTATGAAAAGTAGTGCATGGAAGGGAAAAGATGACCATGACCACAAGCTGGCACTCGATTTCAGGCACAAGGGTGTAGGAAGATTCTCTTTTTTAGGTAAGGGTGTCAGGGATTGGAATGAGTTACCAAGAGAAACGATGAATAATTTACCGAAAACTTTGAAGGAATTTAAAGAAAAAATTTGTAGAGGGCAAATGTAGGTGGGTGCAGGATAGGGGGAAGATAGCTGTGTAGGGAAATTGCCACCGGAGCCTGTGCTCCATTGCAATTAAATTAAATTAAAATTAAATTAAACTATAACGTTGTGGATTTTTTCCCCAATAAAGTCAATAATTACAATATGGCATTTAAAAATTTATTTCACTTCTGGGCAGATGGGCATAGATGATCAGTGCTAAAGGAAATCTGTCGAAAGGAAGATACAAGATACTGTAACTATGTAAGAAACAAATGTTTAGTTGGGTTTGTATTAAACACTTATATCTCAACTGCAACCGTGTTGTGTTGCCTTTGGGTAGTTCATTTGTGCTTGAAACTTGGTCACCATCTAACTGAATAACCTTAATCAGGGAAGGTAAGTTGAAATTAAAGTCACTGTTGCCAAAGAAATATTAAATCACTGTATTCTTCAAAAAATTTACAAAGACACAAACTTAGCCATTGAACTACTTTCCAAAATAAATCGAGACAGGCCAACCTCATTAACCCCTTAACTGTTTACAGTCATGTGAGGCTTAGCAACTATATCCTCTGCACGCTGATAATTTTCAAAGCTGGCCGCAGAAACTATTGTATTCTACATAGGTTGCTACCGCCAGCCTAGCCAAGCGCGCGCAGGCATGCCACAAAGGAGCGTGGTTACTGACCAACTGATTTTCATGAACTGCCACGAGTATTACCTGAGGCTAGCATTTATAAGCATGGCCTCCCAGACCGTGAGAATGTTGGTAATTCCGTGTTCACATTGTGACATAGAAAATCTTTAGTCACTAAATAAATTCCTATCGATCTGAAATTTTTACAGTAGATAGCTAAACTTTCAAAAGTCAAATTCAATCTGAATGAAAATTTTCGTAGCTATCATACTTTGGCTGTAAAGAATTATTTTCTTCCAATTTATAAAATGTCCATAACTCTCAGTTTTAAAGCTATGAAGTTGAAACAACATTTAGGTGGATTTACTTTTGTTCCTCTTTCATTTGATACCAAATTCCACTTGTTTAATATTTTCTAACAGGGTGAACTAAAATTGTTACATGACTTTTAATTTTGAAAATTGATATATTTTGAAATATTTAATTTACAGCTCTGAAACATGCTTTAAACAATTCTATGTACCATTTTCTATAAGAAATCATTACTCTCTAACTGTAACAACAGTTCTTTGATAGTTTTTTCATCGTTTTATAATTTCACCCCTTCCTTTTGTTAGTTGGAATTCTTACAAGACCTCTGGCGGCAACCATATAAATTGTAATTATTTCATTTTCAGATATCTGCATAATTGTAGCATAAATTCCAAAACCAATTGAAGTGTCATTCCTAGAAAACAATCCTCTTCAATTTAAACATAGTACCTCCTTTGAATTTATTTCCCTTCTAATTTTCACTATTTCTCCTTCCTGACGCAGACTATCATTTCCATTAGAACCTCCGAAAACAACCCTTAACTTTTAGCTATCTCTCTCAAAATTGAATATCATATGTAATCAACAATCATGCTTCTTTTACGTTGTAGACTGTTTTCTATCTTCCAAATTGTGGCTTCTAGAATTTTAAATGTGTTTATGCATCATAAAATTTTCCTACTGGTTCCAAATTCCAAAGTCTCGTATCTCTACAGGCAAAGTTCCTAGCTCGTTTTACGAGTTATAGTCTGAAATAGGTCTGAGAATGAAGGTAACATTTACTTTTACGAAATATTCTGAATCCGATATACCATATATGTTAATACTATGTTCTGATTTTCTATAACTGTTTAATCTGAAATATGCCCTGAAATACCTAAGCAAATGACTTTAAATCTGATCTGCAGCACTATTTAAATGAATTCGCTGCTCTCTAAACAAATTTGGTTACAAAGTAACGAAATTTTAGGTTACCTTACAAATAGACAGATTTATTATTTATACTAGACAATAACCTGCACAAAATGTTTGTTCAGGCTTCTATCTAGGGACACAGCAGTTATACCTGCCAAGTCAAATCAACAGAAGCACTACCTATTCCTTTCTGGAAGCGATTCGAACCATTTTTGTACTTAAATATCTCTCGTCTGGATTGTGCCAGATGTTTCACACTTCTACTATGCATAGATTGTGCACATGATTTTGTAATGATGATGATCTGTTTTGAGCAACACTGAATGTAGTTGAGGTTGTAAAATACTGGGCAAATTGTGTTTAAACTAGTTAATTTCTACAATTTTTAACTGTTATTTGTGACAAGAATAATAATGATCAGAAAGTTTATTAAACACATTAATTTTTTTTTTTTTTTGTACCTGTCTTTAGTTTGGAAATTATGTATATGAAAATTTAACCACTTTTGTTTCACACTCACTCAATTATTTCACATAGTTATAGATACACTTTTACCCTCTAATAATAAATAATAATAATAAAAAATATAAAATTGGTGCAATCCGTATATTTGTCCATTTGAAACGGGAAATTCTTTCTACCACATCTTTACTTACCTCATATTTTTATTATAGATAGAACTTACTAAAGTTTAACTAATATATTAAACTTTACTTCGTTGCTCCCCTTACTTCAGAATTTTTTGAAATTCAAACTTTTTTACTACCTACAACAATCCATCACCATAATTCCACTGCATTTTCCAAGATCCTAAAAACAGGGAATTTGGTACTTATATATGGTTTCATACTCAAATGATACGAAAAGTCCAATATTGGTGTTTTCGCCAGTATTTATAAGAAGCAAACCCCAAACATCAATCATTTTGACACATATTTGCAAGTTAATTTATTTGCTTTGGATGTCACTACACACCTAAAGTCACTGTTACATTGAATTTAATTGCAATGGAACACAT
This sequence comes from Vandiemenella viatica, assembly GCA_031002005.1. Classification (NCBI taxonomy): domain Eukaryota; kingdom Metazoa; phylum Arthropoda; class Insecta; order Orthoptera; family Morabidae; genus Vandiemenella; species Vandiemenella viatica. The sequence continues at coordinate 95,555 of JARYHS010007369.1, forward strand.
GTTTTGTGACGATTTCCCTACTCACCTTATTACAATTTTCTTATTTTTTAACATTACTGCTTATGCATATGCATGTGCTTTGAGTGTTTAATTCCTTCACCCATCTACTTTTACTACTAATGAATTTTAAATTCCTCCAGTGTTAATGGTAAATTATTCATCACTTCCTATGGTAATTTATTCCAATCTCTGACATGCTTATCCTCAAAATAAAATTTTACCAGTCCCTTATACAAGAAAATGAGTACCAGCTTGTTCCCAAAGCCATCTTTTACTTTCCATGCAAAACACCTAATTCTTTGATTAATATTCCTCCAAGCCCCATCACCAACATACACATCGTACACTCCCAGCATCCTTCTCTTATCATTCAATGACTCCCAATCCAGCTCCTTTATCATATCAGTTACTGACAGGGTCCTGCATTTATTTCCAGATATCTAGCTGCTTTCCTTTGTGGTCCCTCGAACTCCGGTATTTCATATACAAAATGTGAGTCCCAAACTACACCACCATATTCAAGCAATGGTCTGACCAAAGTTTTGTAATACAGCACCCTCATTCCTCTGATATATTTCCTAATCACCCTCTCCAGTAAATGAAAGATTTTCACAAATTTTCCTACCACCTGCTCAAAGTGTTTAAGCCAGTCAAGTTCATTATCAAATATTATGCTAAAATATTTGCACTTCAAGCTTATGACAAGAAATTCTGGTCCTCTTGGCATTTCAATTCACTTTGATCTAATCAGTTAGATTTCTACCTAAGCCAACATAAGAGCTATTCATAAGTTTCTCCCAATTTGATCCCATTATATACCATTATGTCATCTGCAAATAATCTAAATCCTAACTGTGAATTGTTAACACACTCATTCATTAGAATAATGAGTAGCAATGGCCCCAAATCACTATGCTGTGCACTCCTATATTCAGTTCCACCTCTGTTGATACTGCATTAACTATTTTATTGATTTGCTTCCTGCGTTTTAAGAATTCCTCAACCCAGAAAGTCACATTTTTGACTTAAAACCTTTTAATGGCTCACTATGTCAGAACCCTTTGAAAGATCTAGTGCTACACTATCAACTTGGCCTCCCTTGTTCAATTCATTTAAAGTATCTTGAATACAGTCTACTGTCTGAGATTCCCATGAATATCCTTCATTAAAGCTATGTTTTCAATTTTAAAACCAATTTATTTCCTAACAGACACTTCTGATGTGGCATATTGTTCTCTCCATTATATTACCTATCAGTGATGTCAAACTGATTAGCCTATAATTTTTAATCCTCTTTGTTTCCCCTCCTTTTATGAACCAGTATTACTATCGCTCTTTTCAACTCCTCTGGTAATAATATTTCAGGGTAAGGTACATTATTGTATCTCACTACCTTTAATACATCTGTAATATTATTATCTACACTAACCCCTTTGCACTTTTTTGATTTCTTAATTTCTTCATAATTTTCTGAGGATCTATTTCAAATTTTGGGTCTTCCTCATTTCTAATAATATGAAGGTGCTTCTCTGATTTACTGAATGATTGCACAGAACCATCATTCACCAGAGCTACCAGGTGTGTAAATATGAAACCGGAATTTCCCAATAGATGCCTCTAGCTATCAATGCAGTTACCATCAGATTGCATCATTGTCACCATTTTCTTTTTCGACATCTGATAGCCATTTTTAACCCACAACAATAAAAGTTTCATACGACAGTGTAGTTTTCAATAATGTTGAACATTTTGAGTTTTGAGCCTTGAAACTACAATTTGTGGACATCATTGATTTGTGTTACAATTTAAAGAAAGGTGATGCAGAATGGCATCAAATGCTTGTTGAAGCTTACAGTGAGCGTCCTCTTGGTAAATCACAGTGTTTTGAGTGGTTTAAAAAAATTCAAAAGTGGTGATTTTGACGTGAGAAGTGAAGACAGTGGAAGACCTCTAAATAAGTTTGATGACAGCGAGTTTCAAGCATTGTTGGATGAAGATGATGCCCAAATGCAAGAACAACTCACAGATCAATTAAATGTAAAAAGGGAAGCTGTCTCCACACGTATAAAAGTGATGGGAAAGATCCAGAAGATTGGGAAATTGGTTCCACATGAACTGACTGGCAGACACCAAGAAAAAACAAAAAAAAACACTTGTGAAATGCTGCTCGCCAGGTATAAAAGAAAGTCGTTTCTCCATTGATTTGTGACAGGTGATGAAAAGTGGATATATTTCAAGAACCCTAAGCATAAAAGATCATGGGTAACTCCAGCTGAACCATCAACATTAACGTCAGGGCCATATCGCTGTGGAATGAAGACAATGCTCTGTGTTTGGTGAGATCAAAATGGTGTGATCTATTACGAGCTACTTAAAACCTGGTGAAACTGTTAATTCTGAACTTTATCAACAGCAAATGATCAATTGAATCAAGCATTGCAGGAAAAATGACCAGAATACCAGAAAAGGCAATACAAAGTCATGTTACTTCATGACAACTTACCATCAACATACAGCAAAACTGGTCAAGGAAATGACTGAAGCGCTTAGTTGGGAGATACTGATGCATGAGGCTTACTCACCTGACTAAGCTCCATCCAATAACTCTCTCTTTACATTGATGGGACACACACTCGCTGAGCGGCACTTCACTTCTTATGAAAATGTATAAAAATGACTCAATGACTGATTTGCGTCAAAAGAGAAACAAAAAATTTTGGCGTAGCATTCATAAATTTCCATAGAGATAGGAAAAATGTATATCTAACAATGGGAAATACTTCAATAAGGTACTCTTTGTACCATTTTTACGCGAGAAGGGGTGTATTTTTTCCGGTTTCATATTTACGCACCTGTTAATCTTTTAGTAGTATTTAACATCAATTTCAAAAAAAATAATAACATTAATAATTTGTCTTCTCCTTCCTATCCAGTGTTAGGCCTGGTGGCCTGTTACAATCTCAATCCATCTTCTAAGTGGGCTTTCTACATCTCACCTGCCTCTGGGATGGTATTGGAGAAATTTTCGTGGGATCCAGTCAGTCTTCATCCTTAGTATATGGTTTGTCCAAGATGTTCTGTAGTTTGTGGAAAGCTATTGCTGGTGAGCTAGCAACACTTTGCCTAAACAGTGAACAATTAAATTCATGACCTGTGGTAGCCTTCTGGTACCTTAATATTTAGTAAAGCTGTCACCACGAATTTGTATTATAAACCCCAAATGCGAAGGGTACAGTAAATAAGTTCACTTGACACAGTTTTTGATCTCGAACTACTTATATTCTTGAAAAAGTTCTCTTACAACTGTTCCATGGAAGACTGACAGGCTAAGCACATTCACTCGAGAAGACAAACACTCACAAAGTCCCCCTAACTAGGTGATATAACGATTACGGCATGTTACAATGTACCGCAACAACTACCCGCTTGGAGCAATGTTAAATGTTTAAAATCGGTGAAAGACGGGGAATTTTCAAGATGGCTAAAAGTACTTTTATCAACTTTTCACTTTCTATGACATCAGTAAGAACTTTTGAAAATTAATATATCCCAAATTACTAGGTGGTTTAACTTGCCATTACTACATGGACTTCCTGATCCCTTGTTCTATCTATTGTGATTTAATTCAACCTTCAAAAGTGTTTCTATCAGATTAACCTTGTAGTTTCTTACGTCATAAGCTTGCCGCAACTTGATGCACTTCATCAACAATTAATGACAAAATATCTCCAAAATCTTAATAATCTAACTGATGCTTAATTTTTTTACAGAAACCACTATATATACGTAATCCTTACAATTCAGGCTACCTTCTGATATAAATTTCTCAATTCTGTTCCTTTTAGGTAAAAACATTAATTTTTTTCTCTTAGTTAAAAGTAGTAATTAAATTTGGTCTAATTAGTTAATTTTACTTTCAAAATATGCTAGACAGTGTTGACTATAGCTAGTGATAAGAGATCAGCTGTGACTTTACTCATTTCAAAGTTATTTTGAATCTTAAATTTTAGCTTTCCTAACCATGTGGGTTAAAATGTAAAAAAAAAAAAAAAAAAATTATCTCTTCAATTAAATGTTTCCGGAGTCCGGATATAATGAATACACTTAAAAATTATTCTTACAGTGAGCTTTAGTCGTGAAAATTAATGCAGGAAAATCCATTCAAATTGAAAACTACCTTACATTAATTTCTATCTCCTACATAAGCAACTTCAAAATCAAACTAAAAGTATATTACTACTGGGGAGAGCTACTGGAAATCCTTTTGGCGAGCTAATATGTACCTTACAAGGTTTGCACAGTTTGGAGAACCAGTTTGACTTTGAGTTCTTTAAGGATTGTATAAGATCTCTTTCTGTCTCGTAATGTGTAGTCAGCTGTTCTCCTCATAAATTACATCTCAGCCGCCAATAGCCTCCGCTCATCACCTATGCAGAGTGTCCAGGCCTTGCTGCCGTACAGTAGGGGAGGTTTAGCCAGGGTGTTATATAGCCTGATTCTTGTGTGCCATTGAAGAACAGATGGTCTGAAGGTGCTATTTATTATTCCAATAACTTTTGTGATTTTTTTGTTGCATATCAGTTTCTAGGGTGCAGCTGAGGTTGTAACCTAGGTATTTAAATTCTGCTACTTGTTCTATGGGGGTGTTCTATTAAAATTTTGATTCTTTTGTGGTTTTTTCTGACAAAGGCCATAACATTTTATTTTTTTTAATGGAAATATCCATGCTGTACTCTTTTGCTGTTTTATGAAGGTTATATACCAACCTCTGCAGGCCATCTTTTGATTCAGGAAAAAGCACTTGGACATCTGCAAACAGTAATGTGTCCAGGTTGGTCTGTCTGTCTATTTCGATTCTGCCATGGGGTTTTTGTAACCTGTCACTAACGATTTTGTTTATATGTATGCTGAATAAAAGAGGCGATAGCAACACACTTGTCTCAAGCCTCCATTAATGGGTTTCCATTCCGACAGCTGTTGTGTGGTTCTGACGGCAATTATATTGTGATTGTAAATGTTTCGAATTGATTTTATAATATATGGTGGGGCGTTACTTTCACCCAGAATTTTCCAAAGTTTTCTTCTGTCAATTGTATCAAAAGCTTTCTTGAAATCAATAAATACCAGGTATGTTTCCAGATTAAATTATTTCCTTTTCTCAATTTGCATCTTCAGTGTGAAATAACCATCTTCACATGATCTACCCTTCCGAAAACCCATTTTGTTCTTCTCCAGGGAGTGATTCATAAAATACATATATGTTTTTTTCCCATATAAAAGATAAGAAAATACTTTCGGCTGACATCAGCCTCATTTCTGCAACTGGTTTCTATCTACATCTACATCTACATTCATACTCTGCAAATCACAAACATTGTGGGTGGCAGAGGGTGCTAAGCACCAATCCTAAACCGGCCCATTCCAATCCCGAATAGTGCGAGGAAAGAAGGAATACATATAAGTATCAGTACGGCATCTTATTTCTCTAATCTTATCCCTCCGGTCATTGCGACCTAAATAGGTTGGCGGAAGAAGTATTTCATTGCACTCGAAATTTAAATTTTTTCGCATAAATAAATTCGAACGCAAGCTACGTCTTCTGTCTTCCAAACTATCCCAGCCCAATCTATGTATCAATTCTGTGACGCTTTCATAAGGGCTGTAACAACAAGTCACGAATCTAGCGGCTCTCCTCTGCACCCTCTCAACTGAGTCAATCAGAACCTTGTGATACGGATCCCAAACCCCACAACAGTAATCCAGATGTGGATGCACTAGTGTTTTATACGCTATCTCCTTTGTTTGAGCATTAAAATTCCTCAAAATACGACCTATGAATTGTAATTTAGAATTAGCCTTGCCTACGACGGAAGTTATGTGCATGTCCCATTTCATGTTGCTTTGTACTATCAACCCCAGATACATCACGGAATCAACCGTGTCAACAGCTGAATTGTTTATTTTGTACTCGTGAACAAACTGATTCTTCTTGTTACTTATCCGCATTGCCTTGCACTTTTTGCAATTAACGTGATAGAAAATAGCATCCAAATCACGCTGAATTTCTAAGCATTCATCAGAGAACCTTATTTCCCTATAGATAACCGCATCGTCGGCAAACAATCGCAACCAGCATTTGACGTTGTCACCTAGGGTTATTTATTTTCAGGTTTATGTCTTTTAATCCCCATCATCATTTCATGCAATGTTGTTTTTCTCCCCACCATAAGCTGCCAGCCTGCTTCCAGCTTCCATCAGACAGCAATTTTATTGTATTGCTGAAGAAGACTATAAGCCTGAAAATTTCATGCTCTGTGTGTGTGCATGTTTTTTTCCATGTCTTGATGCCACAGGACTCATCCTCTATGGTAAACAGTGGTTTTATGATTACTTGGACACTAAGCAGTTATGTTTTAGTAAACTAGATAGTGAAATTTCTACCTATGTAAATACTTAGATTGTGTTACTTTATCAGTGTCACAAATAAATCATGGTGAAGCTATGACAGTGAAGCTGATAGTGGATTGATCTCACTCGCAAAACCAAACATAGCTTTAGAAAGAATGGATGTCACAGACAATGACCTGGGCACAAACTGAATAACATTTTTTTTTTTTTTTTTAACTTTTACTTATGACTTTACGCCTCAATGACGGCGAGGTCATTAGACGGGATGGGACTGGTGACAAGGAATGGGAAGGAAATCAGTCATGGCCTTTTTGAAGGAAGCATCCCAGCATTTGGCTGAAGTGATTTGGGGAAACCATGGAAAACCCAAATCTGGATGCCCAGATGGGGATATGAACCGGCGTCCTCCCGAATGTGACGACAGAACGTTAACCGTTCACACATCACACTCGGTCTGAATTACGAGTTGGAGTAATCAACATCTTATCATTAAAGGGGAATAACAGGAAGTTATCAGTGTAATGGAAGAGAGGAACATAAATATACTAGAATTAATTGAAAAAAAATGGAAAGGACACGGTTATAAGAAAATAGAAAAGGGTACAAACTCTGGTGGTCTGAAGAACTAGACAAGGGGCACAATGGCATAACATCTGTTTTAGATGACAAACGGGCAAAAAAATTCATAACTCTTAGCTCCAGCAATGGAAGGATACTGAAACTGTCAATCACAGAAAATGGGGATGTAGTAGATATCACCCAAGCATATGCAGAAATCAGGATAGGAAATATTATTATCATAGGAGATTTAAATGTAAGAGTAGCTACAGTCATTATAGTGTATGACGATTTCATGGGAAGTCCAAGTGAAGAACCAAGGAATAAAGAGGGAGAATATCATCTAGAATTATTTCCGCAGAACTCATTAATTCTTGACAAAACACAGAATGAGATTAGAGATAGCCACAAGTTCAAAAAATACAGCTGGGATGGTCAGAATAGAACCCTAATAGACAATACATTGATCAGCAAATACCTTCCCACAAAATTAAGAGAAGTAAAAGTCATAACAAGAGTGAAACTAGAAGATCCGAGGTTGGTTGTGGCAGACTTTATGAAAAGCAACAAACAAAAGGATCCTATGGATCAAATGATGGATACTGTCAGATAGGAGTACGAAGGAAGAATTTCAGGAAGAGATAAAGGCCAAAGTGTCAAAGAACGAAACAAGAAGAGCAGAAGAATAATGGAAAGATTTAGAACAAAAGCAGTAAAGGCAGCAGAGAGGAAGGAGTAGGAATCACCTTGGTGGAAAGAGCATATAGCAGAAGCCATTGCAAGAAAGAACACAGCATGGAGAGAGTGGTTTAAAGAAAGAATAGAAAGGAAATGTTAAGCAAAAGCCTGTGAAAAATATGATAAATTTTGGTATGAATTAACAGAGAAATTGAAGATAAACTGGAAAGGAAGTTAGAAAAAAAACTATATGGGGCATAAAGAAATAAAACAAACCATAGAGGCATGCTGACCAAATTACTGGATACATCAGGTGAAGTGAAATGGAAAGAGGAAGTAGTGAGAAAAACTTCAATGACCTGTTGGAAGAAATGGACAAAAACTCAGGAAGAACTGAAGAAACTAACAGAGGACAGGAGAGTGAAAAAATAGCTGTAGAAAGGGAAATTGAAGAACTTAGTAAACTAGAAATAGCAATGACAGAAATTCCAAATTAGAAATCACAAGGAATAGATGAACTGACAAATGAAATGGTAAAAAAGCAGTAGCAATGGGAATGCAATGATTGTATAGAGTTTGAAAAGAAATAAAAATACTGGAGGACTGGAGGAGAGGAGTAATAATGCTGAATTCATAAAAAAAAAGTGAGTAAATAAAACTACAAGGACACTGCCAGAAAATATATTAAAAAATTATCCTAAGCAAAATAAAAGTAATAATAGAGGAAATAGAAGAACACTATGGATTTAGACAAGGATGATCAATAGTAGAATCAATTTATATACAAAGACAAATCATAGAGAAAAGGTGGGAATATGGCAAGGCTACAATATCATCTTCTTTCTTTGGGATTCTAAGGGATTTGTTATAGTTGAGCTTAAAAAAAAAAGAGGAATACA